>WBNM01007338.1:94929-114461 GCA_013399055.1 Ramphastos sulfuratus
ATCCTGGCCTGTATCAGCAACAGTGTGGCCAGCAGGACAAGGGAGGTTATTCTGCCCCTGTACTGAGCACTGGTCAGGCCACACCTTGAGTCCTGTGTCCAGTTCTGGGCCTCTCAATTCGAGAGATGTTGAGGTACTGGAATGTGTCCAGAGAAGGGCGATGAAGCTGGTGAGGGGCCCGGGGCACAGCCCTATGAGGAGAGGCTGAGGGAGCTGGGGCTGTTCAGCCTGGAAAAGAGGAGGCTCAGGGGTGACCTCATTGCTGTCTACAACTACCTGAAAGGAGGTTGTAGCCAGGTGGGGGTCAGTCTCTTCTTCCAGGCAACCAGCAACAGAACAAGGGGACACAGTCTCAAGTTGTGCCAGGGGAGGTATAGGCTGGATATTAGGAGGAAGTTCTTCACAGAGAGAGTGATCAGCATTGGAATAGGCTGCCCAGGGAGGTGGTGGAGTCGCCATCCCTGGAGGTGTTCAAGAAAAGACTGGCTGAGGCACTTAGTGCCATGGTCTAGTTGATTGGATAGGGCTGGGTGATAGGTTGGGCTGGATGATCTTGGAGGTCTCTTCCAACCTGATTGATTCTACGATTCTATTCCATGAAAGACATAATAGCAAACTATTCACAAAACTTTTCTCTCATGTTTGCTTTTGGTTTATATGCAGTGTTAAACCAGAGAGAACAATTCAAAATATTTTACTGAGTAGTAGATGTTTTTCTTTATAGGTAAGGCTATTTTACTTGAAGGTGTCAGAACACTAGACTTAGGGATCTGAACAGAAATTTGCCCTCCATCTCTTTCTTGTTTATTCTCCACCAACAGCTTGTTGCACGCCTGGGAAGTTTAGCGGAGAATGTATCAGTTTGTGACTCCAAGTACTTCCTATAGCCACCCAGTTCATCCTAAAGTTTTCAAACATTTCTGCCAGTTTTGTGAGTGAAACACACTGGCTGATGACAACCTTGATGATGACACAGATCTGAATTGTCCTCCAGTCACTTCTAGAAGAAAGAAAATCTGTCCAGAATTCATCTCTCTGATCTCTGTTACACTGAAGTGTGGTGAGAACATCCTTCCCTGTTTTAGAGTCCTGACTTTCAACTGCACATCTTGCTACTGATAATTAACTTCTGTTCATAGCTTTTTATGAACTACAGGCAGAAATAGCAGAAGGACCATGGCCTCTGAGGCCCTTCCAAGAAACTGTGAAAAGTGTCTACAGAACAAGGGAAAGATAATACATGGGTAAAACTTAAAGTCCAAATGATCATAGGAGTGCTTTCATTCTAAGTGAAAGGGGAACACTATCCTCTTCTTTGGCTGAGAGCTCCGTGTGGAATTAGATTTTAGCTCATCTGTAGGAATAAAGAGCAGACTGAAAGAACAGGTAATCGGCCGGTTAGAAGATAAACAAACTACTGTTGAAAACCAGCAGGAGAGTTAGAAGACCACAGGGGTATGGCCAGTCAGGGATTAGTGTTTCTCTCTGACCATACAAATACACAGGCTCCTCCTACATGCTCAGGCTTCCTTAAGTTTTCCAGTAGATGACCTAGGTTTCCAAGGCCAACATAAGGAAAGAATAGACTACTCAGTACTGGGAAAGGTAAGGTTCCACACTTCTTTGAGTGCAGATACAGTTCTGGGATTTGAGTGAGCAAAAATGAGAAATGATGTTGAATTTTTTTCCCCTGTTACGATGGGGAGAATGATAGCGATAGCCCCTCAAAAAATTGCTCTGCTTGCCCTCTAGACATGCCAGGTCTTCCTGGAATAAATAGAGGAATTACTGATTTTTCACTTGAGAGCCTATCCAACTTCAGCATCTGCCTTTCAGAAGACAATACCAAAAGACAATGAGTCCATTGCAGCCTTCCTGACACGTTGCATCCTGTGTAGAAGATGTGAGCCCTAGGTATCCAATGTAGTACTGCTTGTGATTTGCTGTAATCTCTGAAACATTTCTCTCAGAAGCTGTTTTTAGGGGGTTACTTTTGTACTGGTACCTGCAACAAATTTACCTGCTTAGATACACAGGTGAAAACTGGTTGTTTATTTTATACAGAAATTTAGTTTCAACCACCTGGATTCTTTTTGCCTTTTAACAGCTAAGATCTGTCTCAGCTGGGAACTCTCCCACTTCCTAGCTGTCTCCAGACAGCATACTGCAGTTTCAGCACCCCAAATGAGAGTCGTATAATTTATACCTTCTTTGTGCTTTATTAATCTTACAAATTAAATTTAGTTCTTCATACCTGAAGTAACTCGGCAAGAGGATGTGAAGGCAAGAATACTTTTTGTAAATAAAATTGTTAAACAGAATACAAAGTTCCGTTTGGCCTTTTATGGAAGCATACTCTTGGGACTACTCAAAAATCAATAGACAAAATAGAAAAGAGTAAATCAAATCAGTGTGGTCTCTGCTCACCTGTAGAAGTGTTTTGGGTTGTATTTGCACCCCAACAAATTGGAAATTTATCCCCCAGATTAAATTTACCACACTCACTCAGAATTTCAATGAAGTTAAATGAAATTATATTTACAAAAGTAGACTAAGTATGAAAGTATAAAAGACAATAAACACATACAAGGTAAATTTACATATATTTACAGTTCAATAACAACACAATACCCCCTTGTACAATATTTCAGCTCTCTCCCCACCTACTGCCCCCCCACCCCCAACCACCCTCTGGACACAAAGCCCAGAGAGGCTGTACACAGCCAGCATGCTCTCTCTCCTTGCTGTATCTTCACCAATCAAAACAAAAAGACAAGCAGGTCACAGAGAGGCAAGCAGGAAGCAAGAAGCAGCAGAGAGAGACACAGAGCAAGCTGGTACTACAACATGTAAGATATTCAACAGACCAATGGAATTAGATAAACCTCTCTTATTATTACTCTATGTAAAACCCCCAAAACTGTTTATCTTTTAGACTGGAATTCTCTGGAAAAAAAATGTATTCTTATTTACAATTAAGACACTAGGCTAGGGCACTAGCCCTAAACTGCAATAAGTGAATGATTCACCTCACAGGTAGTTCTAATTTTATAGGGTGCAGCCAGCAATCATGTAACACTCTGGAGCTGTTTAGCTCCACAGCAGGGCAGATCAAGAATACCAGGATTGGACTGACTACAGAAGAGCTGGACCAGAAAGGATGGTTTAGAAAAGTCCATTCAATCACAGGAAGGCTAAGAATTAAACAAGAAAAAAAGCAGCATTTTCTGCTTCCTATGGCTTAACCTCTGTGCAAAGCTTATCCTTCTCTAGGGAACTCTGGTTAACCGAACTCTTCTCAATAATTTCAGCTGGAATCTTTCCTGTTTAAAGTTCCCAAATAAGAACCTTTCCAGTCCTTCTTGCATATGTGAAATAAAGCTGATTGTGCTGATGCAGTGTATCACCTACTCTAGGCAGGGACAAATATTTTGAAAAGGATAGAAAATTTGATGTATCGTTGCAGAAAGAATAACCTCCCTAACTTTCAGGCAATAATTATATAAAAAAACTTAAAAGAAACATCCCTTGTAGCTCTCTTGCCTGAAATAAATCAGGTCTGTTCCACAGATTCCTCAAGCTGCAGTAGGCTGAAAAGTGGGTCAGCACATGGTGGTCTCCAAGCTGCCTTGTCACCTTTGCAGGAAGCAGGCATTATGAATGACCACTTTATGCAAAGATACAGCAGAACAGTGTGTTACCCAGCCAGGCAGGGCTCAGACAAAAAAAAAGATTATTGGCATAGAAGGGGTGAGAAGTAAAATTGCAGAGGAATTCTATTTATCAAGCATTCCCCCCCAACAACTGACTGCCATTCAAGGTGCACATAGTGGCCAGTGACAGACAGACACCTGCTTATGTAGTAGTTCTGAAATAGGAAGAACTCAGTGACTAATGCCTGTCATGGGAAAGGGTTACAGAAGTATAGGTTAAATAGAGGACAGTAATGGTGTTTAATGAAAAGACTAAGGGAAAAGGAATTGTAAGGAGTAATTTGTACTTTCGCATAGCAATCAAAATGAAAACCCTGGGGTTTGACAAATAATAATTAATCATAATCTGAAGATAAACAAAGTGTGGTCTAATTTGATATTAAAGAATTATATTCTTTCTCCTTAGATAATAGAATTATTGTCTTCAAATGATCCGCAGAGAATGCATATTCTGCCCTTTCCTTTCTACAAATACCATCAGTGATTCTGTATGAAAAACAAAAAACCCACCAAACAAAAAAGGCATGAGAGAAAAAAAAAGACTTGACTGTCAAACTGATGGTGGGAGAAAGTCATGTTACTACGCTAATAAGCTGACAGCTTTAGCACTGAATGCAGCTTAAGTCTCAGCAGCTCGCAGCTATTACAGGTGCACAGTGCTTTCAGGTGTTTGGGCAGGATGAGGAGGGAGAAACAGACTACTGTTTCTGGTTTTTAATTATTTCAGAAAACAATCTGAGGAGTAAGTACAAATTAAAAATACCAGAGGATATTTTGGCTGAGTCCGTAAGAGATTTTAGTGACAAGTATCCCACCCAAGACAAAACAGCCACCAGCAGCTGAAGCAGATATAGGATTTGGCTCAGATTACAACAATGTTCAAGTTTGGGGCAGGATTATGTCATAACTACTGAGAACAGAGAGGTCGTGAAGAGTTTCTCCCTGCTGCAAATTGAAAACTTTCACACAAAGTCCAAAATCAAGCAGACCTAATGCTTAAGCTTGAAGAGATTTCACCGCAGTTCTATAATTAGAGCCCCTCAATGTAGAGAGGTGTAAAGCCACATGCCTTTTTTCTTACAAACTCTTCTGCTCAGGTTATCATCCAGCCTGTCATCACCTTGGACTCTGATTTCCCAAGTGTTCACATAAGGCCTCTAAATGAATACAGATTCTTTTTTTATTTAACTCTACAGTGTGGCTTTATTAATACCTACTCTGCTAAATGCCTCCTCTGGATCCTCAATGACTTAAGCTTCAGTTGCTATGGCATCCTCTTTCTCTAACCTTAATTAATGGAATGTACAAGGCAATTATGAGAAAGCTGCAGACAGGATGCAAGTGTGCCAGTACTGCTATGCCCAGCTCAGTTTGAGCCCTTTTAGTCTTGATCCTGTCCTCTCTCATTTAATTGCTTTGATTCTTATTGCCATGCATCCACTTCTCTAACCGCTGCTTTTCTATCAAATCAGATATATGTTGCTGGTCTTCACACCCAAGGGCCTTGATGGATTGTTTATCTCCAGCTTACCTATCATCTTTCAGACACATTCACTTACCAGTTCTCATATCCTGTCAACCAGCGATGCTCATTTCCATTGGAACAGTTTCCAACATGCATGACTGCTTTGTCTTCATGCAGTTCCAGACACTGGTGGCAATGGCAAGAAAAGACATTGGCAATAGCTAGGCTGCAGGCACACAGAGCTTCCTGGCTGTATTGTCAGCACCAACCTATATTGTCTTGTTGTTACCTGCTACTTTCCTGATAGTATGCCTCTATTTCTTGTCTCTCTATACTTCGATAAAAAACTGTTTACAGCAGAGACCTTTTATTCATTGAAGTGTTGGAGTGGATCCAGAGGAGGGCCACGAAGATGATCAGAGGGCTGGAGCAGCTCTCCTTTGAGGACAGGCTGAGAGAGTTGGAGCTCTTCAGCCTGGAGAAGAGAAGGCTTTGAGGGGACCTTATAGTAGCCTTCCAGTATCTGAACAGGGCCTACGGGAAGGCCGGGGAGGGACTATTTACAAGGTCTTGTAATGACAGGACAAGCAGTAATGGGTTTAAACTGGCAGAGGGGAGATTGAAACTGGATGTTAGGAGGAAGTTCTTTCCAGTGAGGGTGGTGAGATACTGGAACAGGTTGCCCAGGGAGGTTGTGGCTGCTCCCTCCCTGGAGGTGTTCAAGGCCAGGTTGGATGAGGGCTTGAGTGACCTGTTCTAGTGGGAGGTGTCCCTGCCTATGGCAGGGGGTTGGAACTAGTTGATCTCTGAGGTCACTTCCAATCTTACCATTCTATGATTCTATGATTCTGTGATTCCGTGCTGGTTTAGTGCTTTGACTTGCCTAATATTCCTAGGCTTGAGAGTAATATAAACATGTTAGGCTTCTGTTTTCTGGTAATGTCATGAATTCCCTTAACAAATATACTCTGCTGAATTTTTTTGTGCTGATTGCTTCAGTATGATTACAATAAAAAGTTTTGTTAAAGAATGGAAATATAGAGTCATTTTATGCTGACTTAAAAAAAATTATTTTTACAAAACTAAAATATTTGAGTTTATCCCCTTTGCAGTAACAAAATGTAATTTACTAAGAATGACATTCTCGTCCTCTCTTGCTCCCTTCCCCCAAAAAATCCCTCAACTCAGACAAGAAGTTGAGTCTTTGCCCCTTCTACACAAAGAATATTGTACAAAACAAAGGCATTGCTGCTGCCTTTGACATAAAAGAGGTGAAAATGCTACTTTTCATTGTTTATTTAAAGTAACTAATTGTGAGGGAGAAGAGCTAATGAGAAATATGGACAATTTTATTTTCACAGGTTTAAGTGAAGATAAGTTCAAAGAATCCTAACCCTACAATCAGTACAAACTGTTTCTATGGATATACGTAACGGTCTACTCAGTCTTTCTGGGTTTAAATTCATTGGCTTGTGGTAGAGTTATTTTCTTGGATTTCTTTTAAAGTGGAGAAACAGGGCTGTTTACTTTGCAGTTCCCAGAGAAATGTCCTTGTGCAGCAATCAGAGCTAGTTACCATCATCAGACAACTGTAGTGATCATAATGTGTTCTTGCAGAGAGCAAGTCAGCAATAATCATATTAGTTATTCCATAAAAAGAACAATATAAAAATAATCTAGTAGCAGCATTCTGAAGTTAGATATCAAAGAAACTCAAAGCTATTTTCTGAGCATAAACATTTTATATTTAAGGAGCAGTATGCCTGTTAGTGCTTAATTTTACAGTTAATCAAAATAGATATTCCACAGAACATAAAATAAGCTTGGAGGTCTAATCACCTTTGTAGAATTAAGTAGCTTTGTGCTTTTATCATGAAGATAAACATGCATGCAGAAAACATGGCTCTACTGGCTTACCTCTGTCTGGGAATGTAGGCTCCCCATTACAAAGCAACTGCAAAGCTAGTGTAAATTGCCCAAGGAAGACTGCCACAGAAGGAATTTCCAAGTGCTGTATGTTATGAATGATGCAAAATTAATGATCGATATTAATTTTGATATCAAGGTGAAGATTGCTAATAACTATGAAAATTATTTATTAACATTAAATCTCACTAGAAAACTTATTTACAAGGTTCAAAATGCACAGTTTGGAAATTTATACACACAGGGAACAGGCAAAAGTGGAACACTTTAAGAGGTAACCAGCAAATGCAAACATTATACTGGAAGAGAAGGTTCTTGCGGTCAATACACCGCTTGCGGTTAATGATCCTGCTTAGCNAGCCAAAACATTTCTTTCCTAGCATGGCTCATTACCTGATAGACTCTAGATTTTGGGCAAGCCCTCCAGAGCTGCTTTACAGTGTGAAAACAATAGAGGTTTTTTTCTGTTCAGTCTGCTGATTTGAACACTACAGGACTTCATTCACCAGAGGAACTTCTTGACAGTAAATGACTTGTTTTCACTTCAGTTTAATATGTGTGGAGCAAGTAGAAGAGCTTTTCTTTTTTTCTTGAGGAGATTTTCAGATGAGCTGTCAAGTGCTCAAACACTGATGAAAAAAACCCAAGCAAACAAAAAAAACACCAACTTGAGCTGCGAATAAAGAAAAGCAAGAATGTACAAGTAGGAGTAATAAGCTATATCTAGGAACAGCAAAAGTCAGCTGATCTATAGGGGCCAGGAGGATAATAATAAATCAGGAGTTCAGAAACCTCAACAACCAGGGCACTGTCCCACTGCACATGAGCAAGTTAAGCTAAGCAGACCTAGGAATTCTAGCTAGGATCAGATGAGTCTGGACTACCTGGCAAGTCCACAGCTGCAAAGAAGGCCTGAGGCAAATCTGGGAGCAAAATGCCATAATTCAGATAGTGACTATACCCAGAGTAGGGCCGATGAGGCCCATGTTTGGGCATAGGCATAGGCATAGGTGTGAGAGGCTGAAACAGGCATCGCACAGCCAGTCCTATGTTTAAATACAGCCCCACGGGTGGGAGGCGATTGATGAGAGCATCAGATGAGGTTGGCTAGGGCAATTAAGACCTATTGGTGTACTCAGGTCTCTGACAGGCCCTGAGTCTCAGATTCTTGTTAAATTCTCACTACTAAATTCTTTCTGCTAAATTCTTAATAAATGAGCATATTTTCTGAAATGCAGTCTTATTGTCTTGCACTATTGTTACCCCAAATATTAATTTACCATCTGGCCATTTATTTAGGATCTTAGATTTGGATTCCTCTGATATTTTTGAAGTTTAGAGCAGGAGACCTCATGAGGGATTCATTTATTTATTATTTTAAATAATCTATTGCATTAGGGAAAGAGATTTGTATTTAATAAGTATCTCTAAAAACAGTGTGAATGACTATTCTGAGTCAGTTCAAAAGTCTAACACTATATCGAGTAGCTAAAAGCAGCACATCAGGAAAGAGTGCAAAAATATGGTGAGATTTTCCTAGGATACTCTTTTAGCCTCCAACAGTGTGACTCTCAAACCATATTTCAGTGATCTAAATCAAACATTGATGCAGCTTTTGTGGGTTTGTAAAAGAATTCTGAATATAAGTAAGAATGGAGATTTGAGTTGTCAGACTAAAAGTCAGAGAAAAGAAAGGCTGCAGTCTGAACGATGAAGATATTTTGGTCCAAGCCAAATTAATCTTTAGCACAAGCAGAGGAATCTGAAAGTCGTTGCAGCCTCTCTTGGAAAGCTTTGTATAACTTAAAACACAGTCATACTACAAAATCAGCTTTCATCTCAGCTCAGCAACTCTCTTCATGATATGCAAGTGCCTTTCAAAAAAGTTGTCAGAACAAACCTTTTCCTTTTTCCTACTGACTGGAAGAGGAATCATTCATCTTAAAGTGAATTTCACAGATTTTAATGCAATAATTTTAAAAACCCCAAACCAAACAAAAAAACCTTCCCAAACAGCCATATTAAAAGCTCTGATTTTCGAAGTTTGCTGATCAGAACTCTGAGACTTACATTCTAGAGAAGTGCCTGGAACAGAAGCACCTGGAGTAACTGGGTGAAGATTTAAAAACATGGGGTTTGTATAAGAATTAGGCTTTTTTTTTTTTGAGGGGCTGAATGAACCCAGAAATTCAACAAACTGATGTAACACTAACAGTTGCTATGGTGGGAATACGCATTCCATGTGTAATGGAGGGGTAATTAATTAATGTGAGATGATATTTTCCCCAAATTAATATTGTTTGTTAATTTTAATATTCAGGAGTCTCACCTTCAAGACCGTTAATTTTAATAATATTCAGTTCTTTGCACAGTCTTGGAAACATTATACAAAGGAATAACTAGATCCAGAAACAACTAGCAAAAATATAGAAACATCAATTGAACTGAAAGAGAAGGTTCCTGCAGTCAATATACCACTTGCAGTCAATGTACCACTTGCCCATTAGATGGACTCAAGGAGCTCCTTTCTGCTTATGGCAGAAGGCAATGGTGAATTACAAGAAGCTTTAAGTATTTGCTCACAAAATATCTCATGACTTGCAGGGCTAGCTACAGCTTCAGACAGTACCCAAATGCTTTCAGGGAATTCTGTTACTGTCTTGTCAGCTGCTGAGACTTCTGATTCTTCCCAGGGTGCTGGGGAAAGGAGGCAGACAATCTCTGACCTGGTCCTGGTTCCTCTGGAAGATCTGTGTATCTCCAGGACTTCCTGTCTTGGCAGGAGACTTTCAGGTGTAGGCAGGATGTCTTGCCATGTGCAGTCTCAGCACAATGTCACACTGGCTATGCAGGCCTATTGCGTGGAGCTATTTAGAGCAGGTTCCTGGTAAACTCAAGGCAGTAGAGTTAGACAGTTCAGGATGCACTAAGGCAGCGAGCAATGGCAGTAGGCAGCAGCAGGCACACATGAATACAATGGCAGAGCACATTGTGTTACCTGCTCATCTCTTTTTATCAGTATAGCCCAAGACTAATGGGCCTTTGGGCACAGAATAGCCAATCAGAATAGCAGATAGCTAAGCTTGACCAAATTAGGTGAAGCCATAGGCTTGCTTTACCCAAATTTGGGAAAAACATAGGCCTTGCATGAGGCAGGCACAAGCTGAGCCTGTGTACCTTGTTTACCACAAGAAGCAAAACAAGTCTGGGCAAGCCAGAGTCCTTAGACTCAGTCGCTGCAGGCTTTTTGTCCTCTCTCCCGCAACTGCTTCATCCCAAAATAGAAGGAGGGAGAGCAGAAAACCATGTCTGGGCAAGCCAGGACACGTATAAGCCTATTTTGACCTATTTAGGCCTACCACGACACCATGCAGCCTGGGGTGTGAAAGAAAGCCTTGATTACCTTCCTAGGCCTTTAATCCTTCCCTAAATTATTTCTTCTTTTTATCATTCAGAACAAATAAATCAAGTTCCCTCTGTCTTTCCTTTCTTCAGGAAATAGTCATGAGTCTTCAATTACACAATAGTCCAACTATAAGTTTAGAAACTTTTCTGCATTGGAGGGTTAACACAAAAACCTTTCTTCAGCCTAGACTGCAGTATCTAGAAGTCTACCAAAGAGTATTGTTTACAACAGATGTTTGCCATGTTTTGCCAAAGGCTTGAATAGTTTACAGCTTTTCCTACACATCATTTGTTAGTACGAAAAGCAGATAGACAATAGCTGATTTTTTTTTCGTTTCTCAACAAGCTGACTTAAAGAACAACGAGGCCTTGAGTAAGCTGTGCTAGTGGGAGGCATCCCTGCCTATGGCAGGGGTTGGAACTAGATGATCCTTGAGGTCTCCTTCCAACCTTAACATTCTATGATTCTATGATTCTATGATTTGTCACTTATAATCTGAATTTCTTATTTCCTTTGTACTGAACTTCAGAAGCCAAGTACTCTGCTGTAACTGAAATGGTCTCCAGGTTAAAATATCTTTTGAGAAAATGTTGGCACTCTAAGTACAAATTTGGACTAATACTAGAGGATTTTCAACTGTAACTTGGTCAATTTCTCACCAAACCTAGATGACGGTTTATTTCTTTTCAGTGTATTAAACAGTTTGTACTAAACAACATAAATGTACACAAGATAGTGCCTTCTCAATCACGGAAGCTGTGGTCAGATTTTTTGTTTTTTTCTTCTGTCTCTCTTACTTTACTTTATGACTTTCGGAAGTCTTCTGCAATTCAAGTGCTTTATGTCTTTTTGACATAACTGACCTTTGTACTGTAAGAAAGTATTGTCTGCCAAATACTACTCAGTTGATTTTAAACTTGTCTGCAAGCTGTAAAGAGTCAAACATTTGCTTTGCTCATACAAAGTTTCCACATGGCTTCATTTTTGTCTGTCTTACTCCAAGGAAAAGGAAGTCTCCAGTGGAGACCAGCCCAAATCCTAATATCTGATACTATGGAGCATACTCACAGGAATTTCCAAAAGAAAAAGAACATCTCTCAGGTCAAAAGAATCTGTATACACATTAACAGTTACAGAAATGTTTGGTCATCTCCTAGGGCTCCTGTAACAGCTCCTGATATTGTAAAACAAATTATAATCACAGGGGATAAAATTACTATGATTGACAGGAAATTTTTATGCAGAGATAATGCAGACCTTAGAGAAGTGGGAATTCATCTTAAAGGGCTTCAGCCATTGAAAACTTAGGCATTTCCTTTGACTATCTCCATGTCCATCTTCATACACCTTCATCAAGTGACTCATCCCATCCTGAGCCTTCAGGACTGCCTGTCTGCCTCAACAGTACAAAGACGACTTAGATGACCAGCAGAAACAAGGTGTAAAATGCTTGTTAATTATTTTTTGAGTTTTCCCCTATTATTTGGACTACTTCATATAAGACTTCAACAGCAGCTTCTATTATTAAATATTGTACATTCAAACCATACAAGAGACTGTACTTTGTGTATTGAAAGAGATTCATGTTTAGGGAATAGTGTATTAGAATGCTACATTAAAAAAATAAATCTCTCCTTAAATATCTAAAACCCTCAAAGACTTCATGATGGAACAGCGCCAGGGAAAGGGACTTAACCACTGTAGTGACAGATGATGCAGGAAAATTACTGCATCTGTTCCTAATCTTAAAGAATCTTTATGTCTGCAAAAAAAAAAATAGCGCCAAAACTAGTGAAATAATTTCCAGTCTCAGTAAATAACAGGATTCATGCAAATACAGTCATTGCATTGTGTCATTTTAAAAAGTAATTTGCTTTCACTCCTCTGTTTTCATGTTTCTGTGAGGACTTATTTCACACAGTATCACAGTATCACAGTATAGCAAGGTTGGAAGAGACCTCAAAGATCATCAAGTCCAACCCACTACCACAGACCTCAAGACTAGACCATGGCACCAAGTGCCACGTCCAAACGTGCCTTGAACACCTCCAGGGACGGTGACTCCACCACCTCCCTGGGCAGCCCATTCCAGTGGGGAATGATTATCTCTAAGAACGTGGTGTTACTGAGTCTAAAAACAAAAACTTCTACTGCTGGAGCTAAAGAATAAGATTACTTAACTTGCAGAAATTAAGCCAGGCTAGATATTAGAGAGGGACAAAATGACCTGTGTCATAACTGGCAGTGCAGTTCCAACGTGGTACACATTATTAGTAACAAATTCACAAACAAATAATTTGTCATATAAGCCCTTGGTATGCCAGAGGTACTCTGTTTAACTCTGTATCTCCCATTCATGGTCAAAATCAGTCTGTCCTTATGAGAAAAGTAGGACAGTTTCATTCTTGAGTTCCCCAGAGGTCACCTCATGCTCTTTAAGAGAGCACCACAGCCGAACACTTGATATTTGAATTTGCCTGAGGTTACAACTTTGATTTATGATAATACTCTGTCTTGTCATCCATGGGGACAAAACAAGTTTGAATGAGAACAGATCCTTATATTCTGCCATATTGCAGGACCCCTCTACTTGACCAAGAAGGAATACAATGAGACTGGGAGAAAACCCAGAAATGGTATCTCAAGTGACATTTTCTTTGAGTTTGTTAGAATGGTGATAGAATTAAATAGTATCTTTAGGTGTGCTGGTTTGAGGCTAATTGGAATATTCTAACGAGAGAAGTTAGATCATTGGTTGTAAAAAGAAAATAATGATAAAGTGTGTATTATTCATTGGTTTGCTAAAAGAGATAAAAAGCCAAAATGTAAATAATTTGTCCCTCTTTGTTCTGGGATGCTTCCTCCTTTCACTTCTCCTTTGCTCTGCCCTAATATCTACCACTAACAGATAACAAGTAAGCTTTGCTAATTGTCTCTCTGGGAGACAGAGGTTGGCTTTGACCCTCTCTGGGCAGTTTCTTTGTCTGTGAGGGAATTTGAATTTCTTTATTATTTCTAATTGTATATAATTGTAAATACTTCTAAATATATTGTGTATACATGCTTGTAAATACAACTGTAAATACAGCTTTATCTCACTTCCAAGCTGGCTGAGCTGGTCTCATAAATTTCAGTAGTGGTGGTGGGGAAGTTCCTTAACCCACCACATGAGGCTATTCCCTTTGCTTTGATAGTAAGTTGATGGCTAGAAATCCTAAAGCTTATGCTATATATTTTTTCTATAGGTATTTACCTTGGAGCATAAAGATATTATCTAATATGGCTTATGTATTCAGATTACTATAAATTAATTCATATAAATCAATTAGCATCTGTATTTACTTTAAAAATCAAAGGCTTGTTCTCATCGGTCTGGGAGTTGGAGTTCAAAAGACTTCGCATTGATTATCCCTGGCTTCTTGGTTTAGGATAGACAAAAGCAAGAAAGAAGGAATAAAATATTCCTAAAGTCTTTACAGTATTTTAAGATTCTATTGGAGTACTAAGGTCCAAAACATCTTGGGCAAGTGACAGTTATATTTCTAACCATATACCTAGAAATATATTGCTTTGCAACCATATAGCTGACAGCACATGCTACGAAGCAGTTTTAGACTACAATTTCACATTGGTTTCCATTTAAATGGCAAGAAAGTGCCTTCTCTGTATTCTGAAATCTCTTGTAAGGTCTAGAAGCTTGGGAGATAACCAACAAGGAGAAAAGGTTAATGTTAACAGAAATCAGATAACAACCACTCTCCCCCTTCTGTTATGTAATGCACAGTCATTAGGTGATGAGTGGAAGATAAGAAAAGAATGAATTAGTATTGTATTAGGCAGGAGATAGACTCTGTTTAAATTCATGATACAACTTTACTTGGATTTATTTACTAACAGATAGATACTACTCAGTTAATTTAAATTTATTTCTATCTTCTTCCTTCACAGTCATTACCAAGAAAACCTTTCTAACAGCCTGTCTCCATCTGGGGAACTTTCTGCTAAAAGTTCTTGGCTCTCAGTCTCCTTGCAGAAAATTAGTGGCTATTAGGTGACAAGGTCTAACATCACCCAGACATGTGAAACCAGGTATATTTAAAATTTCTACTCTGTAACTCTTATTTTACAACCACCTGTGATATCTTTTATCAGAGTCTCAAGTTTTGATTTACATAGACATATGACCTTTGTATTGCTCTGTCCTACACCTGATGGAGGCAGCACATTCTCATTTTTGAGAATTTTGAGAATGAGCTATTTAAGTGGCTGAATCTTACAGATATTTAATATCTTACTATGAGTAAGATTGCCCCCAAATACCATTGAAGCAGTTAAATACACTGGCCTTGAAATACAACATAAATTTTCAGTGCCTATAGTCTAAAATGAAGTCTAATTATATCTGTGCAACGAAAACAGTGAGGGACTTAGATGAGCTAAATACTGTATTAATAAGCAAAATGTCTGTAGTCTACCAAAACCAAGCTGTCAGACACCTGTAGAAAAGCATGCAGAAAAATAAAAATATGTAATCTATACTAAACAGCGATGACAAGTGTATGCATTCAGCACAAACTAACTGAAGAATGCAAAACAGGAGGTGACAGCTAGAGGAACATGAACAATGCTTAAGTTACTAGCTAAAATGATAAGAAGATCTGGAGTTCATTACCTTTGAATTCAAGAGATGGAAGAGCTGGATCTGGTTGTATAGATCTTGGTCGCAAAGCCAGAGTGTGCAATACTGACCTGAATGAAGAACAAGAAATGCAGCACTCTGTAACTCACGTATGGGCATCGCAAAGAATCTGGTACATGGAAGCAGTGGGCTGAGGAGCTATTGTAGTGGCTGAGGAGCCTCCACAGTGCCAGCAGCAAACTGTGGTCCCTGGAGCACAGTAACAACCAGGGAGAGAAAAGCCTATGGCTAATGGCAGAGTCAGACTCTTCAAAGATCAATGAACGTGAAGTACCACCCTGTTAAGTTTGGAAATACTCTGCTGCACACGCATGAGTTTTCCATTGTTGTACTATCTTATACTTTCCAAAATCAAGTGCAAAGTCCTCTTATGTAGGAGATGGATGAACAGTACCTAAGGTTTAAGCAAGTTTAGAGAAACAGTGAAGGGGAGACAAGTACAGTAGCACAAGGGACAAACAAGAGCAGAGGAAGGGGACATAGCAAGGAACTAAAGCAAGCAGTAACACACCATTCATCTAACAATGGTTAACAAGAAGTGCCAGTCCTTTACTCTCTAGGAGGAGAAATAAAACTACCTACAACATTAATCAATAATGCTTGAAATCAGTAACAGCTAACAGGCTAATAGATCTGCAAAGTCATTGGTGATGTGTAGGAAGATTACTTCCTCAAAGTAATCATTAACATTGGAGCTAGTCAGAGAATGGACACTCTTGCCTGTGCAAAAACTGATATTGTACATTCAAGTGATATGAAAACCATCAATGCTGATTTTCTGCCTGAAAAGAAATGCCAAAATAGGTTTCTTGATAGGTGTCTCTCAATATTTCTGCATGAAGCTTCTAAACTAAAAATGTATTTATTTCAAAAGTGTTGTGAGAGAATGCAGATATTCATTTTTTTTTCAGGATTACATAAGTAAAATTACTGGGAAAATATTGTTTTACTGTCTCTTGCTAAAGGACATCTCTTTGTAATTTTTTTAGTAAAGCTTTAACCAGAACCTGACAGTAGTGATGTGGGAATTAACAAAATACATTCACTATGCCATCTTGCTACCTCTCCCTTTAGCTACATAAAAAGACAAATAATTTTATTTATTGTATCTAGACAAAAAGAGGCTGTTCCATTATAGGAATGTTTTGTTGCGGATTTTTTCTTATTCTTTAGACAGAAGGAGAAAAGCTGCAAGAGCTGTGATAGGATTAGTAAATCAGATCAAATGTATTTTTCATAAGGGATAGCTACTGACACCAAGTATGTTGATCTTGCATAATATTTATGTGAGAGGATTACAGATTTGTAAAGCAAGCCTGTCACAGCAATCATTTGTTCAAAGAAGGGTCTTCTCTGGAAAGAGCAGCTGTACTTAGACAAGAATGGTCTTTGAATGTCCAAGGCAGGTCCAAAGACCTATTAATGAATAGTGTTAAGAACATAATGGGAGGAGGGTGGGTTTTTTTCTCATTTCCACCACCCATGACGGGGAAAATCTTCTAAGACTGTTTTCAGGGCGGGGGGCGGGGAATAATCTACGAAATGTTTTTAAAAGCAACCAGTAGATACTCGAGACTTCTAAAAGCAAACAGATGCTGATCATATGACTTTCCTCCTCACTCCAAAGGAGCTTTAGTAACTTCAGAGGAAAGAAAACTAGTAATGGGGCCTGTTGTATCCCTTTGGTCCCTTTCATTTTGTTTGTGCCTAGAAGTTGCTGTTTACTTGGAAGGCAGGCTAAGAACTGGAAATTACACATGAGCTTAAGTCGGTTTCTAAAGCAAGTAATTAACAAGACTAGTTTGTCGTTCGGGTTTGTTTGGTTTGATTTTTTGGTGGGTTTTGTTGTTATTGTTTTGATTTGTTTGTCTGTTACAAAAAGGGCAAGTTTCCAGAAGTGTTTCTAAATCAAAATGTATAAAATCAGATTTTCGAAGACCTGTAACAACCAGTGTGATAACAACATAACTGGTATTAGCCTCTATTGAACATGCTAGGAACGTGAAGCTTATGGTAACTAAACCTAAAGCATATGCTAAATCATACTGATTTTAATGGTGTTTATGTGTGATAGATTAAAGCATGGTTAGCTTTAACAGCACCTTTGTTGGCTAGGAAAGTAAACTGGTCATTTCACTGGCTTAACACAGATCCTTGCTAATTAAGTGAACAGTTTACAGCAGTAAAGCCCTAGAGGTCTAGCTATATTTCACTGATAACATGCTGCAGCATACTCTGGTAAAAGCAAAAAACTCTCAAGTCAGTTCTCAGTTATAAGAACTCCAGCCACCCCTGAGCACATACATGTTGAATCCCATAATGGAGATTGGAGAGGAGTTTTATTCTTTCAGGAGTTAGTAGACAAAGAGGGGAAAAAAAAAATTGTATAGTGTTGTACATTCCAGTCTACCAGGTCAGATGATGTTATCCTAAGGGCTCAAGTCCTGTTGGAAAAAAATTATGAGTGTAACTGGAAGAAATGAACAGTAGGATGGCCTCAGAAAAATTACACTCAGAGTTCTGTGAAAGCTTGACAGTTCAAGTAACAGATCCTTTACCCAATTTATGCCGTTCTTGTTGAACTTACTGTTCTTCCATTTTCCTCCCACTCTTCATCTATTCCCTCCTTTTTTCCATGTGGTATCTCTCATTTCTTTCTCTTACTTATCCTTTCTTCATTTCAGTATCTTTCAGTCTCTGTGGAAGAATAGTTTTGTAGAGAACTGGAAAAGCACAAAAGCAGGCTATTTTTCTTAACAGAGAAGTGGTGGACTGTATCTGCAGCAAACCAATCTTTGGGAGTATAACAATCTTTGCTTGCAATAATTGAGAGTTTCAAATCATGGAATTGTAGATGTTGGAAGGGACCTCTGGAGATCATCTAGTCCAACCCCTCGGCTTCTTCCAGTCCCATTCTAATTTTGTGTTCAAGAGCCCTTTGGACATTCAACAGGCTAACAAGTTCACAAACTTTGTAACAAGAACTTTAAAAAGCTTTTACTGCAGCATTTGGCACAGATTTCAGGGGTTTTTGTTAGACAGTGAAGGAAGCCACAATTGTAGAGAATGACATTACTTGATAAGATGAAACAAGGAAATGTGGTTTTCCCCCACAGAGTAAAGGCATATTAGAGCATGTTACTACATATAATGCTCTACTTGAATTACAAACACTTGGAAATGCCTACATTTACTTTGAAAAATACAGTTTAAAAAAGGTCCACACCCGGTGCTAGAAGAACATAAGTGTATAAAAGCTATTTCACAGCCACAGCTGTTTTGTTAACTAGAGATTGACCTAGTTATTGTAAATTAGTTCTGAAATGGCATCACCCTGGTTTCACGAGTTAGGTAAGAAGAATGGAGGTATTTTCTTTTAACAAATAGCATCAAGGGGAGTTTTGGTGGTACTTAGTGAACTACTGTAGAATCTTTTTTACAGTCTATTGAACACTAAACAATGAAATAGAGTTTGTGCAAGTTGTTCCTTCAGCTGATTACATTGTTCAAGCAAATGCAATCACAGCAAGATTAACTACCTTCTGAGATAAGACAGGTGGCTCAGAGGCAACCGTTAAAGCTTCATAGCTGTTTCACTAGCAATTAACTGTTTTCAAGTAAGCACTATCTTATAAGAATGGGGTGGGGAAGGCTTGTTCTGCATGAACTAAGAGGGAAATTTTTTTATTTCTTTGAATACAGTTTCATTGGAATATCTATTAAATTTTAATTTGAAGGCATGGACAAGACACAACCTATTTTATCACGACTTGTTTCTTGATCCCGTCCTCTGCAGTCATCTCTTTCTTTTCTTTGCTATCACCCATGGTAAATATAGAGAACTTTCTGTATCTACAGAAAAGTGATATTGTCCAACTAGACCTGTCCTTTCCCTTAATGGGATCTGTGGAGGTTCATGTTTCTCAAGCTTTTCTCTTTAGATTCTAACTTGGAAGTAATGTTTTATATAATCTCAACTATATACTTTACTTCACAGCTAGCACTTGGTCTGAGCAATTATCTGTGCATGAAAAGCAAGTGACACCATGATTTACATACATTCATTAATATGATTAGATTATATTGGATCTCCAGGAAATTTAATTTTAAGAGAAGCACAAACTGCTCCTGTTAGTTCTTCAAGCCACCTGCTTTAGCACACCTAGAAATGGCTCAGCTATTGTGAAATAATATCATATGATCACTTCTGTTTCTCCTAGCCAGCCTATCAGTTTGATTCTAGAAAAATGAAAAAATAGCAGCAAAATAATTACTTAATTGTTGGACAAAAGATTGAACATTCCAGCATGTGCTGGTTTGAGG
>WBNM01007339.1:3492-14144 GCA_013399055.1 Ramphastos sulfuratus
TTTGCATCCATTGCTGCTTGGCTTATTGCTGGGCACCCCCCAAAAGAGCTTGGCCCCCTCCACTTGACCCCCACCCCTCAGCTAGGGACAGACATTGCTCAGATCTCCTCTCAGCCTTCTCTGCTCCACACTAAACAGCCCCAGGGCTCTCAGGCTCTCTCCACAGGGCAGATGCTCAAGTCCCCCACTCACATTCGTGGCTCTCTGCTGGACTCTCTGCAGCAGGTCCCTGTCTCTCCTGACCTGGGGAACCCCAAACTGGACACAGTATTGCAGCTGTGGTCTCAGCAGGGCAGAGCGGAGGGGGATCAGAACCTCCCTAGCCCTGCTGGCCACACTTCTCTTGCTGCCCCCCAGGCTGCCACTGGCTCTCTTGGCCACCAGGGCACATTGCTGGCCCATGCAGAACTTGCTGCCCACCAACACTCCAAGCTCTTTCTCCAGGCAGCTGCTACCCATCAGGCTGCCCTCTGATCTGTCCTGCTGCCCTGTGCTGCTCCTCCCCGGGTGCAGGACTCTACGTTTGTCCTTATTGAGCTCCGCCTGCACCCAGCCCTCAGCCTCTCCAGATCTCCAGGAAGCCCTGAGGGACCTCTGGGATGTACGTGGAGGCTGTCGAGGGTGGTGGCCAGGCTGGCACGGCAGGCTGGTGGGTGGGCACCTACCTGGGTGTACAGGTTCTGCTGTGGGTAGGCACTTCTGATGGGGTACATAGCAGTCTGGTACGGGTTGGGAGACGGCGAGTAGGGAGGAGGGGCGTTGCTGCTCTGGGTGGGTGGCACCTTGTAGGGGGTCCCCGCAGTGTACCCTGGCAAAGAGAAGAGATTGATCAAGTTGAGGCGAGGGCTGGCAGCTGTGAGAGCTGCCCCAGCTGGTAGGAGAGCACAGCCAAGGAGGGAGGACATTGCAGATGGGTCGAGGTGCAGCTGCTGCTGCCCCAGTGGAGCCACCAAGCTGATGCCTCCCGATGCGGCAGCCAGGCCCTGGCTGGAGGTGATCAGCTCAGCACAGCAGCCAGGGCTGCAGCCTCCACCCAACCCTGCCTGGCTCTGGCTCTTCCCACGGGGCCCACACCAGGACATGGAGCTGGGGAGTATCTGCAGTGTGAGCATCTGCACTGTGAGGATCTGCAGTGTGAGCATCTGCACTGAGAGGATCTGTAGTGTGAGCATTTGCAGTGTGAGCGTCTCCAATGTGAGCATCTGCAGTGTGAGGATCTGTAGTGTGAGCATCTGTAGTGTGAGCATTTGCAGTGTGAGCATCTCCAATGTGAGCATCTGCAGTGTAAGGATCTGTAGTGTGAGCATCTGTAGTGTGAGCATTTGCAGTGTATCTCCAGTGTGAGCATCTGCAGTGTGAGGATCTGTAGTGTGAGAATCTGTAGTGTGAGCATTTGCAGTGTGAGCATCTCCAGTGTGAGCATCTGCAGTGTAAGGATCTGTAGTGTGAGCATCTGTAGTGTGAGCATTTGCAGTGTGAGCATCTCCAGTGTGAGCATCTGCAGTGTGAGCATCTGTAGTGTGAGCATTTGCAGTGTGAGCATCTGCAGTGTTGCACATCTGCAGTGTGAGCATCTGTAGTGTGAGCATCTCCAGTGTGAGCATCTGCAGTGTGAGGATCTCCACTGTGTCACCATGTCCTCTTGGTCCCACCTGAAGGGCTCACCGCAGGCATAAATACTTCACATGGAATGACAGAATCATGAAAGATCTGTGAGGTGGAGCTGGAGGTGCAACCATCAGCCCAACACTACCATTCATTTAAACCATGGAATCATGGAATGGCTTTGGTTGGAGACCTCCAAGATCATTGATTCCAACCATCAACTCACCACCACCATGGAATCGTGGAATTGTTTTGGTTGGAGACCTCCAAGATCACCCAGTCCAACCATCAACTCAACACCATCATGGCCATCAAACCATGTCCCCAAGTGCCACATCTATTTGGTTCTAGAAGACTTCTTCCAGGCATGGGGACTCCAGCACCTCCCGGGGCAGCCTGTGCCAATCCCTGACCACTCGTGCAGCAAAGAAATCCTTCCTAACATCCAACCTATACCTCCCCTGGTGCAACTTGAGGCCATTTAAGATGGGTGATGGTCAGAGATGGTCATGTCCAGAGCTGCAGACAACAGCTCAGTGCCCAAGTGGGAAGCAGTCCTGGGTGGTGTCTCTCAAGTGTTGGTACTGGGACCAGTATCAATTACTCTTCATCAGTGACATAGGCAATGGGATCAAGTGTAACTTCAGGAGGTCTACAGGTGACACCACCAAGCTGAGTAGTGCAGCTGGCACACCTGAGGGATGGGGATGCCTGAGGGGACCAAGGCAAGCTTGAGGAGCCTGTCCATGTGAACCTCAGGAGGTTCAACAGGGCAAGATCCTGCACATGGGTCAAGGCAATCCCCGGCACCAATGCAGGCTGAGGGATGAAGGGCTGGAGGGCAGCCTTGAGGAGAAGGACTTGGGGGTGCTGGGGGGTGATATCCCTGGAGCCCTGCTGCTTTACCATGAGGGCATGGAATTAGGAACAAGTTCTGCACCATGAGGGTGGTGAAACAATGGAACAGGTTGCCCAGGGAGGTGGTTGTGGCCCCATGCCTGGAGATATTGAAGGTGAGCTTGGACAGGGCTCTGAGCATCCTGCTCCAGCTGAAGGTGTCCTTACTGACTGCAGAGGGGGTTGGACTGGATGAGCTTTGGAGGTCCCTTCCAACCCAACCCATTCCAGCATTCTACAGTTCCACCCTACATGTGGCTTGGGGCAACCACTGGTAACCAATATGAGGCTGGAGGATGCAGGGATGGAGAAGCAGCCCAGCAGATGATCTCCAGAGGTCCCTTCCAACCCCTACCATTCTGTGATTCTGTGAGAAGGGCTTGGGGGTGCCGGGGGGGGTGGGTGCAAAGCTGGACATAAGCTGGCACTGAGCACTGCCAGCCCTGTCCTGGGCTGATCCCCAGCAGTGTGGGCAGCAGGGGCAGGGAGGGGATTCTGCCCCCATGCTGTGCTCTGCTGAGACCTCCCCTGCAGGGCTGGGGCAGCTCTGGAGTGCTCAGCACAGCACAGGCAGGGAGCTCCTGGAGCAGGGCCACAAGAGGTCACAGCCATGCTGGGAGGGCTCTGCTGGGAGGCCAGGCTGGGAGAGCTGGGGGTGTGCAGCCTGGAGAGGAGAAGGCTCCAGGGAGGCCTTAGAGCAGCCTTCCAGGACCTGAAGGGGCTCCAGGAGAGCTGGGGAGGGACTTTGGACAAGGGCTGGGAGTGCCAGTCTGAGGGGAATGGATTGAAGCTGGGAGAGGGGAGATTGAGACTGGAGATGAGGAAGAAATTCTTTGGAGTGAGGGTGGGGAGAGACTGGCACAGGTTGCCCAGGGAGGCTGTGGATGTGCCCTCCCTGGAGGTGCTCAGGGCCAGGTTGGATGAGTCTTTGAGCAAACTGTGCTGGTGGGAGGTGTTTCTGTCCATGGCAGGGGGGATTGGGACTGGCTGAACTTTAGGGCTGTGCAGCCCCACACACTCCAAGCCTTGCTTTGAGCAGGCACCACGAGGGCAGGAGCAGGGGAGCTGAAGCCAGAGGACATCCCACACATATCCCAGAGGAAAGACTGGCAGCCTTATCAGGGACCTTATCACCCCTCCCAGAGGCACCCTTTGGCCTCTTAGGGGGTGAGATCACCAAGTTCCACCTGGAAAAGCCTGTTTGACTTTGATTCCTTAAGCAGCATCTGCTCCTCCTGCCTCTGCTCAGCCAGTTTGGGTTAAAAGGTGGGAATTTCAGCCAGGTTCCTGGAAAACCCTGCTTCATCTGGAGCACCTCTCCTATGAGGAAAGACTGAGGGAGTGGGGGCTGTGCAGTATGGAGAGGAGCAGGCTCCCAGGAGACCCTCTTGTGCCCTTGCCGTATCTGAAAGGGGATCCAAGAAAGCTGGGGAGGGACTTTTTAGGGTGTCAGGGAGTGACAGGACTGGGGGGATGGAGCAAAACTAGAAGGGGGAGATTGAGATTGGATGTTAGGAAGAAGTTCTTCAGCATGAGGATGCTGAGAGACTGGCACAGGTTGCCCAGGGAGGTGGTGGAAGCCTCCTCCCTGGAGGTGTTTAAGACCAGGCTGGATGTGGCTGTGAGCAACCTGCTCTAGTGTGAGGTGTCCCTGCCCATGGTAGGGGGGGTGGAGCTGGATGGTCCTTGAGGTCCCTTCCAGCCCTGACAATTCTGTGATTCTGTGATTCTATCTGATCTCAGTCAGTAGAAGGGGCATCTACAAGAAAAAAATGAAGATGCTCTTTTGACCAGGGCCTACTGTGACAGGCCAGGGGGTGATGGTTTGAAACTAAACTGGCACAGGTTGCCCAGGGAGGTGGTCGAAGCCTCCTCCCTGGAGGTGTTTAAGACCAGGCTGGATGTGGCTGTGAGCAACCTGCTCTAGTGTGAGGTGTCCCTGCCCATAGCAGGGGGCTTGGAGCTGGATGGTCCTTGAGGTCCCTTCCAACCTGGACTGATTCTGTGATTCTATGAGTTTAAAATTCTAAGATTTGACTCCAGAAGGGTCAACATTTTTGTGCTCTAGAGGTAGGCACAAAAATGACCCAAAAAGCTGGATTCTGTGATCTTGGAATTCTCTCACTGCTAAGGGAATAGGAGACCACCTCCCTTTGTTTTCTGTACCCAAACCACTCTGAGCACCCCCACTGCAGACAGGACACCTGCAAACAACCTCAGCTTGCCCTTGGGGACCAAATGCTCAGCTTGGAAGGGAGGTCTTCACCCTTTTCCACTTGACTTGCTCCTCTGAAGGAGCCCCCCCAGGAGAAAGATGCTGCTCTCCTCCTTCATGCTTTTAACACACAGGCAGGAGCAGGGATGCCCACCTCATGCCATTGCTCTGCAGTGCTTCATCCCAGAGGGAATGGCAGAAGCAACACAACTCTCCCAACCAGGCAGCTCTGGCAAGCAGAAGCTGGTGGCAGCCAGCAAGCAACCCCCGGCGCCTGGCAGCACTCAGGAGAGGACAGGAACCATCCCACATTCCTTTGCTGATCCCAAAAATAACCTCCCATCCCCAAATAACACCCTCCCAGGGAGGGGGAGGAAGGTGGGCACAAAGCCACCAAACCCAGAGCCCAGAAGAAAAGGTTTTAGTTACTGAATGCTGCAGAAGAAGCCTGGTAAGTTCTGTTCTCGGTCCCGGTGTCCACCGGGAGGTGGAAGGTGCCCTCCGTGGCACAGGAGGAGGAGGTCTGTGGCCAGGCTTGCTTCATCAGGAGGGTAGCTTGAGTGGAGACAGAGAAAAGGAGTCACAGACACAGCAATCAGGGCACAAATCCCCACACTCGTGGCACATTGGAACCACCTGGCTGCTCTCCTGCTTTCTCCCCACTCCGCTCCCTTCCCTGTCCTTGCAGGAATTTCACCACCATAGTTCCTTTCACCCCAACCTGTGGAGCCCCAGGATGTTATGGGAGACAGTGGCAAAAGCCTTGCTAAGGTCAAGACTCTGTCTGTCTGTGCCCTCATCAATAGCACTGCTGAGGATGTTGAACAGGACTGGACCCAACACTGATCCCTGGGGGACTCCCCACTGGTCACAGCTCTCCAGCAGGACTTGGCCCCACTGACCACCACTGCACTGTGTAATCAGTTCCTAACCCATATCATTGCCTGCTCTTCTGCCCCACACAGCCTGAGTTTGCTCACAAGGATGTTATGGGAGACAGTGTCAAAAGCCTTGCTAAGGTCAAGGCAGACTACAACCACTGCTCTGCCTGCAGCTACCCACTGGGTCACAGCATCTCAGAGTGCTATCAGGTTACTCAAGCCTGATTTTCCCTTGGTAAATCCATGCTGACTGCTCCTGATAATCTTCTTCTCTTCCAAGTGCTGAGAGATAACCTCCAGGATCAGATCACAGAGACACAGAACCTGAGGCTGGAAGGGACCTCCAGAGATCATCCAGTCCAACCCCCCTGCCAAAGCAGCATCCCCTAGGGCAGTTCACACAGGAATGCATNCCCAACCTGTGCTGGTCCCTGCTCTGCTCCCTCCCCAGATGCAGGACCCTGCACTTGTCCTTACTGAGCTCCATGTGGTTTGCCTTTGTCCAGCACTCAGCCTGTCCACATCAAGAAGGATGATGCCACTCTGGGATGTGGCTTGATGGCTACCATGGTGCTAGGTTGGCCTCTTAGACTCAATGATCTTCCAGGTCCTTCCCAACCAAACCAATTCTGTGCTGCCTTCCCTCTCTTTACAGAGCAACTTTTACAGAGCAACTCTTCCTCCAGGGAGGACCCAGAAGCCAGAATGCAGAACTGAAGTTTTTCCATCCTCTTCCACCACATCCCCACAGAGACCTCCTGATACCCAAAGCTGATTTTAGAAAGCTGAGGGCTGCTTTTTTTTTTTTTCTCTTTCTTTTTTTTGAGGGCACCACAGTGATGGATGCAATAAAAAAAAAAGGAAAAGCATTCTTCTCCCCCTTGCATTATTAATCAATGCAGCTAAGAGCAGAAGCCAACCTCCAAGTCTCTGCCCTACTTTCAAGCAAATAAAATACAGGACTTTTTTTTTTTTTTTTTTTAATAATGAGGGATGTTCAACCATCTCCAGAAGACAGAATGCCTGAGAGGGAAGCTGCAGCAGGCTTAATGAAGACACACATTATTATTTTGGGGTTGTGGGTTGTTTTCCTTACTTAATTGTGATTATTTTTTGTTGGGGTTTGGTTTGTTGTTTGGTTTTGTTTTTGTTTTTTTGTTTTTTTGGGTTTTTTTAAGAGCTCCTTTTGATCTACTTCAAAGGAATTTGGTTTGTCCTAAATCAGGAGGCAGCAGAGTGCTGGTGGATTTGAAGTCTCTTTTTGTGTTTCTCCCTCTAATAAATATAGGAAAAGCCACCAGGGAATGCACGGAAGGTAGAAACTTGAGTTGTTTCAGTGAGCCAGGATGGGAACAAAATCTTTCCTTTAGGAATTCTTTCCCACAGGGTTCCTTTGGCTGAGCTCTCATAGAATCATAAGAGGTTGGAAGGGACCTCTGGAGATGAGACCTTATAGTAGCCTTCCAGTATCTGAAGGGGGCCTACAGGAAGGCTGGGGAGGGACTATTGACAAGGTCTTGCAATGCCAGGACAAGGGGCAATGGGTTTAAACTGGCAGAGGGGAGATTTAGACTGGATGTTAGGAGGAAGTTCTTTACAGTGAGGGTGGTGAGACACTGGAACAGGTTGCCCAGGGAGGTTGTGGCTGCTCCCTCCCTGGAGGTGTTGGAGGCCAGGCTGGATGAGGCCTTGAGTGACCTGTGCTAGTGGGAGGTGTCCCTGCCTATGGCAGGGGGTTGGAACTGGATGATCCTTGAGGTCTCCTTCCAACCTTACCATAAAAAAAAAAAAAAGAAAAAAAGAAAAAGAAAAAAAAAAAAAGGAAAGAACATCAAGTCCAACCCACCTGGCCAAAGCAGGATCACCTAGGGCAGGCCACACAGGAATCACAGACTCATAGAACCAATGAACTGGTTTGTTTGGAAGAGACTTCCAAGATCATCCAGCCCAACCCTCAACCTAGCCCCACCATGGCCATCAAACCATGGCCCCAAGTGCCATGGCTACAGCTTGCTTCAACACCTCCAGGCATGGAGACTCCACCACCTCCCTGGGCAGCCTGTGCCAATCCCTGACCACTCCTGCAGCAAAGAAACTTTTCCTCCTCTCCAACCTAACCCTCCCCTGGCACAATTTCAGNGGCTGAGGGAGCTGGGGGTGTGCAGCCTGCACAAGAGAAGGCTCCAGGGAGACCTAATAGCAGCCTGCCAGGAGCTGAAGTGGGCTCCAAGAAGGCTGCAGAGAGACTGTTTGCAAAGGGCTGCAGGGACAGGACGAGGGCAATGGCTTCAAAGCAGAGCAGAGCAGCTTGAGATTGGATATGAGGAACAAGTTCTGCACCAGGAGGGTGCTGGAACACTGCAACAGGTTGCCCAGGAAGGTGGTTGTGGCCTTATCCCTGGAGATATTGCAGATGAGGCTGGACAGGGCTGTGGGCAACCTGATCTAGTTGAGGATGTCCCAGCTTAGTGCAGGGGGGGTTTGGACTGGATGAGCTTTGGAGATCCCTTCCAACCCAGCCCATTCTGTGATTCTGTGATCTTCAACTAGAGCAGGTTGCTCAGGGTGAGACCTCTAATATCCCCCCAGCTAAAGGCAACCAAATCCCTCCCCTGTGGAATGGTCAAAAGTGGAAACATTTGAACATTTTACAGCATTTATTTTTTAATCCAGCCTCCCAAAGACGCTGTCTGGGATGTACAAGAAGCCAAGCAGCAGTTTGGGTGTTTCCTCTCACTTGGCTGTCCCCCTTGGCCACATTCCCAACTCAGTGGTGGAGCTTCTGCCTGCACACAGGCAGTGCCCTGGGGACAAGAGACATTTGATGATGTCCAGGCCACTACCCTGGCACATTGATGTGTTTACATCCCTGGCTGAGCAGGCAGGACCTTGCCAGCCTCTGGCAGGACAAACCACCAATAAATCCCTGAGGGTTTTAGGCTGTGGAGCTCCTCTCAGCTGACTCTGTTGGAATCATAGGGTGGTTTGGTTGGAAGGGACCTTTTGAGGTCATCTAATCCAACCCCACCACCACCATCATCTCCACTGCTGCTGAGAGCTGGGACACCTTCGACTAAGGGACATGAACATCTATGAAGAAAGGCTCAGAGACTTGAGGTCTCAGCTCAAGAGAGACAGGGAGTCCTGCGAGGATGATGAAGGGACTGGAACATCTCTGCTGTTAAGACTGAGAGCCCCTGGGGTTGTTTAGCCTGGAGAGGAGAAGGTTGAGAGAGGATCTGATCAATGTCTATCAATAGCTGAGGGGTAGGTATCAGGATGAAGGTGCCAGGCTCTGTTTGGGGGTGCCCAGTGACCAGAGGATGANTAGGTATCAGGATGAAGGTGCCAGGTTCTGTTTGGGGGTGCCCAGTAACAGGACAAGGACCAGTGGGTACAAGCTGGAACCCAGGAGGTTCCACCTCAACATGAGGAGAAACTTCATTAGTGTGAGGGTGCTAGAGCCCTGGAGCAGGCTGCCCAGGGAGGTTGTGGAGCCTCCTTCTCTGGAGGCTTTCGAGGTTCTTCTGAATGCATTCCTGTGTGACCTGCCCTAGGTGGTCCTGCTTTGGCAGGGTGGGAGTTAGACTGGATGAGCTCAGGAGGTCCCTTCCAACACATAACATTCCATGAATCTATGATTCCAACAGCTCAGGTTGCTCAGAGCCCCATTGAGCCTGACCTGGAATGCTCCCAGGGATCAGGCATCTCCCAACTCCCTGGTGCCAGGATCTCACCACCCTCCCAATTTTCTGTCAGTGACATTTGAGGGTGGCCAGCACACACCTAAGGAACAAAACCTGTTCCATAGAGCACGTTCAGGTGTTCAGTGGGGGATGAAAAAGCAGCTCAAGGCCCTACCAGAAGCACCTCAACCCCAAATCAAACCCAGCAGATCCTTTCCAGAGTCAGCCAGGGGGGAATGGTTCTGTTTAACAGCAAATTGAAACTGTGGTGTGGGAGAAGACAGCACAAAAAAGGGTTTGGCAATGAAACCTTCATTCCTGCTTCATCAGCTCTGGAAAGCTTCCAAGCTTGGGGAAATCCACTGACTTTTATGACAACCAAGAGACTCCAAACTTGGCAGGTCAGAGCGGAAGGGGTTTGGGAAGAGTTGTCACAAAGCTACACAGGCATCAATCTGCCTCCCATGACTCCTTGAGGACTCAGCTGAACAAAGATGGCTTCAGTCTCAAGTATTCCAACCTCCACAGCTCTTTGAAGGTGAATCCATTCATGGAATCATGGAATGATTTGGGTTGGAAGGGACCTTGCAAGCTCATCCAGTCCAAGTCCCCCCTGCAGCCAGCAGGGACATCCCCAACTAGAGCAGGTTGCTGACCTGGAATGTTCACCCCTGGATGTCTTTAAGGCCAGGCTGGATGTGGCTCTGGGCAACCTGATCTAGTGTGAGATGCCCCTGCCCATGACAGAGGGGTTGGAATTGCATGGTCCTTGGGGTCCCTTCCAACCTAAACAATTCTGTGGATCTATTTCCAGGGATGAGGCAGCTCCCACCTCTCTGGGCATCTGGGCCAGGGTTCCACCATCATCATTGTGAAAGATTTCTTCCTCCTATTCACTCTCAATCTCCCTCTTTTAGAATCACAGAATCAGGGTTGGAAGGGACCTCAAGGACCATCCAGCTCCAAGCCCCCTGCCATGGGCAGGAACACCTCACACTAGAGCAGGTTGCTCACAGCCACATCCAGCCTGGCCTAAAAGACCTCCAGGGATGAGGCTTCCACCACCTCCCTGGGCAACCTGTGCCAGTTTAGTTTCAAACCATCACCCCCCTGGCCTGTCACAGCTGGCCTTGGTCAAAAGAGCATCTCCATTTTTTTCTTGTAGATGCTCTTTCTCAAAGGTCCTTTCCACCCTGAAGGATTTGGTGAGTCTCCTGGAAAAAAATATGGGATCATTTTGACTGGAAAAGTACAGAGAATTGAACCTGCTGGACATTCATCTGAGCTCTGGTCCCATCCTAGTGTTAATGTTAAGATGGAGAGCAGGACTATAAATAAACAGGCAAAGCATCCCAAAAGTATAGGATC
>WBNM01007340.1:12760-30925 GCA_013399055.1 Ramphastos sulfuratus
TTTTTGTTTTTTTCCTGTGATTTTTTCCCCCCCCCGCTTTTTCTGTTAGGTTTTTTTTGGTTGGTTGGATTTTTGTTTGTTTTTTTGTTGTTTTTTTTTAACTATCTACTTCCAATAATTCTTTTCCCACTTGAAAACCTCAAATTTCTTCTCATGGTTTTGTTTTCAGTCCAGTCTTCAACTGCATCAGACACAGACTTCTTTTTCCCTCTGATCACATTTGGCCTTTGAATTTCCAGCTTCTGCCTAACAACTGAAAGCCAAATGGCTGAAAGATGCTGTATGGGAGCCTGCATGTGTGGTGGGGGAGGATGTGATGGGATTCAGGTAGAGCAGCAGGGGAAAATCAATGTTTATCATGATCTTTTCTCAGTGTGAAATGGACTGAGAAAGGATGTTATGTAGCATGAAATCATGGAGAATGACCTTGAAAGAATCTAGAAGGCAATCATGAGCACTCTGCCTGAGCCTGCAGATTTATTAGAGTGCAGAGACGCTGTGAGTTCACCTATTATGCTGCTAAGCAAACAGAGAATTTATAATGGACATCTGTGTGATTAAAAGTTCAGTCCCCAGAGAGTGGTGAACACCTCATAATTTACAGGCAGAAAAAACCCCATGGCTGAGACGTTGAAGACATTCCTCATGCTTGGAATTAATTTGATATTAAGGGAGTTTAAAACGAGACCTTTTCCTCAAGGAGGTAGGGGATGATTGAGTCCCTGTTAAGTGGTATGGTTTTATTTTTGCTTTCTGCTGCTCACTCTGAGTATTTGAACATGGTGGAAGCTTTGCATTCAAAAAAGATCTAGCAAGGAGTCCAAGAATCATAGAATGGCAAGGGTGGAAGGGACCTCAAGGATCATTTAGTTCCAACCCCCTGCCATAGGCAAGGACACCTCCCACTAGCACAGGTCACTCAAGGCCTCATCCAACCTGACCTTGAACACCTCCAGGGAGGTTGTGGAGCACAGAATCACCCAATGTGCTCAAAGATCACCATCAAAGATCTCCATCAGCCTAGATGCATCATCTCCATCAGCCTAGATGCACACCAGAGGGCCTTTCCAACCCCTACCACTCTATGATTTTATGATCATTAGATTAATTATGGAACCATTAGATTTTAGGACTAAATGCAAATGGCTCTCCTTTTCCTTCTGTGGTAGCATGCTATGATGCAGACTTGTCTCTGTCTGCATGTTCTCTCCTTTTCAGCCTGGAGATGTTTCCACTATATCACCAATCTTCTTCTTTCCCATCATTCCAGTTGAAGAGGGACAGGGATCTGCTGCAGAGAGTCCAGCGGAGGGCTATGAGGATGCTGAGGGGACTGAGCACTGCCTGAAGAGGAGAGGCTGAGAGACCTGGGGCTACTTAGTCTGGAGAAGACTGAGAGGGGATTTAATAAATGTTTAACTATCTGAGAGCTGGGGGTCAGGAAGGGGGGGGACAGGCTCTGCTCACTTGCTCCCTGGGATAGGACAAGGAGCAATGGATGGAAGCTGCAGCACAGGAGGTTCCAACTCAATATAAGGGGGAACTTCTTGACTGGAAGGGTCCCAGAGCCCTGGCACAGGCTGCCCAGAGAGGTTGTGNAAACCATCACACAGCTGAAGTGCTTTAGTTCTCCATGTCACAGAAACACAGGACTATGCAGATCTTAGGCATATGCAGATCTTAGGTGAATTTCCATTACCCAAAAGCACTTCCAGTCAAAAATCCTCACTGAGTGCAGACTTCAATTAGTGCTCCTGATTCTTGCTCACGAGAATGCAAAGAGCTGTACCTGCTGAACTTGCGTGGAACAGCCAACAAGAAATTGTACTACAGCTTCATTACACTTGTAAAAATTACCCTGCCCTCTGTTGTGAGACAGCTGCCCCAGCACTGCAGCACAGACTTCTAAACAACTGCCTCCTAAACTTTCTGCCAACGAATATTGTTTTCTGTCATCACAACTGTGTCACAAAATATGAGAGTTCAATTTCCTCTTCATTTCCTTTTAATAAAACTTCTGTTCATTTCATTTTTCAAAAAAAAAACCCCACAGATTGGATCTAAATTACTTTGACTTCTTCTGGCCTAACTTTGGTGAACGTTTCGAGAGAGATTCTGAAACTCTTTTAAGACTCGCTGAGGAGATCTGGGAGGTTTGTATTTGCAGCCTCATCTCTCTTTCAATGCAAGTCTTTTGCATTTAGAAATGACAGTATTGATTCCAGAACATTGTTACAAGAGGCATATTTATTGTGCCTACTGCCATTGTTACAAGAGGCATATTTATTGTGCCCACTGCCATTAAGAGGCATATTTATTGTGCCCTCTGCCACAGCCGCTGCTAAAGTTTCATACTTCCAAACAGCAATTTTTGTTCAAACAGTGGGCAAAGAAGTTAACTGCAGGAATAAATGTGCCAGATGATTTTTGGAGCAGAAGTCATTTTACTTATGCAGCCTTTCTCAAGGGACCTCAAAGATCATCCAGCTCCAACCCCCTGCCATAGGCAGGGACACCTCCCACTAGTACAGGTCACTCCAGGCTTCCTCCAACCTGGCCTTGAACACCTCCCTGGAGGTTGTGGAGCCATTGCCCCTTGCCCTGACATTGCAAGCCCTTGTCAATAGTCCCTCCCCAGCCTTCCTGGAGCCCCCTTCAGATCCTGCAAGGCTACTCTAAGGTCTCCTGGAAGCCTTCTCTTCTCCAGGCTGCAGAGCCCCAACTCTCTCAGCCTGTCCTCACAGCAGAGCTGCTGCAGCCCTCTCAGCGTCTTTGTGGTCTCCTCTGGACCTGCTCCAACACTTCAATGTCCTTCCTGTGCTGAGAGCTCCAGAACTGTATGAACTTTACCATTGTACCTACCAGGGGACTATTAGCAATCAAGTTAATGAAATTAAACCAAGGAAAACCAAATAAATTAGGTGTATCAAATGCAAATTTCACAGTCTGGCTCTCCACAGAATCACAGAATTGTTTTGGGTGGAAAAGCCTTCTAAGATCAGAAAGTCCAACGTCCAGTGCCATGGCCACACATTTCTGGAACACCTCCAGCCATGGTGACTCCACCACCTCTCTGGGCAGCCTGTTCCAATCCCTGACCACTCTTGCAGCAATGAAATTTTTCCTAATACCCAACCTAAACCTCTCCTGGCAAAATTTTGGGTCATTCCCTCTCATTCTATCACTGGAGAGAAGATACTAACCCCCACCTTCTTCCAGTCCCCTTTCAAGGAGTTGTAGAGAGCAATGAGGTCTTCCCTCAGCCTTCTCTAGACTGAAACCCCCAATTCCCTCAGCTGATCCTCATAAGACTTGTGTTCAAGGCCCTCTAACAATTTTGTCTTCCATCAAAACAGCTTAGGAGATCAAAACAACTTAGGAGATCAGCCATTCTCATGACATTGAATGTTTTGTGTTTGTTCACCTCAGCTAACAGTAAAGTACCTCCTGAATGCTGTGGCACTGATGCAATTTCTGATTAAACTCCCCTGACCAAGTGTTTTACAAAACATACTGTGACTGTTAAAGGCATACAACTGGCAGTTGTCTCAGTGTGCATGTGCATGTGCAATCTATGCTACTGGTGGAATGGGAGGTCATGGATGATTTCTGGAGGTGTTCAAGGCCAGGTTGGATGAGGCCTTAAGCAGCCTGGTCTAGTGGGAGGTGTCCCTGCCCATGGCAGGGAGGTTGGAACTAGATGATCTTTAGGGTCCCTTCCAAGCCAACCCATTTTATGAATCTATGAAATGTACTTTTTCAGTCTTTGCTGTGTGGTGCAGGCACTGAAGGTCTCTGCCATTCTAGAAATGCCCTTTCATCACCTGGGATTGGCAAAGATTCTCCCTTCAAAATTGCTTTGGACAAATCACAGTTCTCTCATTTTCTGTGATGCATAGATCCAGGCAGCAGAAGTGGGTCTGTGCATGCAGAAGCTTGGCATCTGCAGAGCCAGCTTGTGTGTGTGTGTGTCAGGGAGCACGGTCACTGGAGACCACAGGTTCTGTTGGACTGCATTCAGACTGTGAAGCTGAAGTGGATATTTTGTGGGTGACCCCAACCTCTGCCTGCCACTGAGGCTGCATTTGAAAGCAGCAGCAAAGATTTCTTTATTGTCATCAATCCATCTACGTTCAGAACGCCGCAGCGTTGAGAATTGATGTTTCAACCTTGGAGATGCAAACCCAAGGTTCTGACAACCATTTCCCATTTCCTCCATTAAGCTGATAATGAGTTTGAATTCTGCAGGAATCATGTAAGACAATATGCTGGCTCCACAACAATGCAATTACAGCTGTACTGAACCCTTCCAACAATCCTCCTGTGCACGTGAAATCAAAGGAGTTTGGAACAATATCTCATCTAATTTTCAATGTGTAATTGAGAAATATGCTCTTAATTTTCTTTGTTGGCCAAATGTTACCAAGAAAAAAAAAATGCCCCCCTCCCCACCTTGATCTGACAGTCTTGGGTTGGTCAGGGAAGAAAAGAGATGCAGGACCTCAGACCTCAATTTCACTTATTATAATAAATCAATTTCATACTCATTTGTGTTTAATCTCCATTGGAAATTTACATTATCCAATCAGAACTGAACAAGTCCCTCTGGGGAGATCAAATGTCACGTAAAAATTTGACAGGAAATTCATGTAATAAATCACTAAAGGTACAACTCATATATGGAGATTTTAAAACCCATCTCAATTCTATTAAAAACCTCTAAATCCTATTTTAGACAGAACAGGGAGGAAGCTTGGGAACTGTAACATTCCTCAGAGGCCCCTCAAAGGGCATAGTCTAATATTTAATCATTTCTACTTTTTGTGTGTCCAAATTAAGCAGTTTAACTGAAAATGAGTATAGCTTTCATTTATACTTTCCTCCCCCCCCCCCCACTTCAGACAAGGAATAGTTTATAGAGACAACATTATGTCATCATCAACTTCAAATATTTAGCTGGTTGAAAACATATTCTGTGCATCATAGGCATCCCAGATATTTTTAATTCAGTAGGTTAAAAGGAAGGGAAGGGCTTGTGTGATTTGCAGTGGATCTAGACATCTCTTCATGGAATTTAAGCATGTGTGTGTATTGACTTTGAAAAGCAGAGAAGCAGCACGAGGCATGGAAAAGGCAGACCAATGGCAAAAAGCAAAAGCCATCTGTGGTGGACAAATGCAGTAAATTCAAAGTAATGGGCTCTAACCTTTCTACCTTGAAATGAGAAAGAGCTGTGAAGTGATGGTGAATTGCTTCCCCTTCAGCAGCAGACAAAAAGGGAGGGAGAGAGAGCATTGAAACCAATTAGGTCTGGTAGGTGTATAAAATCATAGAATGGTAAGGTTGGAAGGGACCTTAAGGATCATCTAGTTCCAACCTCCTGCCATAGGCAGGGACACCTCCCACTAGTAAAAATCAGTAAAATCAGATTTAGTAAAATCAAGAGTTTGTGGAGGAGCAGGAAGCAAGTGAGATGTCTGTGAGTCCTATCCACCCCCAGCTCAGAAGGGCAGCTGCTCTGAAATCATTTACTGCCCCAACTGCTGCCTTTCATCATTTGCACTTCTAGGCTGTTCCTTATCTCCTGCACACTGAAACAAAAAACAGAAGCCTGCAATGTTTGTTCAATACAAACAAGGAGGGCTGGGAAAAAATGGAATGAGGGAATAATTTTCTGGGACACCTAATTTAAAAATTAGGGTTAGGGTAAATGTGTATGCTTCACACTCATGGTCTTGGTCTGAGTTCAAGCTAGCCTGTCCTTCCTTGACTAATATATGTGGGTGGTATCCATTATACAGCTGTTCTTTAAAGCTCCAGCTCCAGCATAAAAATAAGCTAGCAGAATAAATCAGAAACCCCTAGTATCAAAATGGTTGCATATACAAATACCTTGGCTTGAACAATTCTTTTCAACCTCCAAATATTTATACATTTTGGAAAGTGAGAGCTGCAATATCAAAGCATCTGAAAAAGAAACAATTTTTTTATTAAAACATTTTTTCCCCCTTCTTCTTTATTTGAGCAAATTCTGTTCATAGGAAAAGCCTGCAAGCAACTGTAATTAACCTCGTGGCCTCTGCATATTTGTATCCCTGAATTTAAAAACACTTGCAAATGAGTTTCATTTTCACTTGGAAATAAATTCGGGTTCATTATGAGTGGCACGTTGCAGTTGCTCACATTTCTCTGCTGTTTCCTCAAAATATGAATCACACAGAATCAGAATAGTTAAGAGTATCTTTATTACCTTTGGATTGTTTTAGGGAAAGCAACAGATGGTGGTATTTGAGTCGTCCAGAGAGAGGAAATAGGAGCTTGCGCCATCAGTCTGGATTGCTCTCTTCCTTGCCATTTTATAGGCATAATTCAAACTTAATTAAGCAAGTGTTTAAGTTCCTGCTTAAGTGCAAAAGTGGACCACTAATGTATGCTTGAAGTTATTTTATCTGGTTAGAGGATTCCTGAAATCAGTGCTTGCCAGGATGATCTCTTAACACTTGTAAAAGCGTGCAAGACTCCCTCCTCATCTCCTTAAATCCTCCTGCGTTTAGCAGCAGACAGGGCTGACGCTCATTTAAAGGAAGCCAGTGTAAGCCCCTGGAAGTTCTACCCTGCAGAAAGGAGAGCTGCCTACTGCTCACCCTTTGCCTTTGCCTTTGCCCTCCTATTGCTCTCGCTTCCTCTACAGTTTGGTGTGCTTGTCAGAAAGTGAAGGGGGGAAAAAAGCATATGTGTGTGTATATACGTGTGTGTGTCTATGCGTGTGTATACGTGTGTGTGTCTATGCGTGTGTATACGTGTGTGTGTCTATGCGTGTGTATACGTGTGTGTGTCTATGCGTGTGTATACGTGTGTGTGTCTATGCGTGTGTATACGTGTGTGTGTCTATGCGTGTGTATACGTGTGTGTGTCTATGCGTGTGTATACGTGTGTGTGTCTATGCGTGTGTATACGTGTGTGTGTCTATGCGTGTGTATACGTGTGTGTGTCTATGCGTGTGTATACGTGTGTGTGTCTATGCGTGTGTATACGTGTGTGTGTCTATGCGTGTGTATACGTGTGTGTGTCTATGCGTGTGTATACGTGTGTGTGTGTATACATGTGTGTATATGTGTATGTGTGTGTGCATATGTTGTATGTATGCGTATGTTGTATGTGCATGCGTGTATGTGTGTGTATATGTGTATTTGTGTGTGTATATGTGTATGTGTGTGTATGTGCATGTGTGTATGTGCATATGTTGTATGTGTTTTCATATGTGTATTTGGGTGCGTATATGTGTGTGTGTGTATGTGCATGTGTGTGTATGTGCATGTGCGTGTGTGTATGTGCATGTGCCTATGTTGTATGTGCGTGTGTATGCGTATGTGTGTGTATATGTGTATTTGTGTGTGTGTTCGCGTGTGTGTATGTGTGCACATGTGCCTGTGTAAGTATAGATGCGTGTGTCTGTGTGTGTGTATGTGTGTGCATAAGTGTGTATGTGCATGTAAATGAGTGTGCATGTGTGTGTGTGCATGTGTGTGTGCCTGTGTATGTATAGATGTGTGTGTATATGTGTGTGCATGCATGTGTATGTGTGCCCGTGTATGTGTAGATGTGTGTGTATGCATGTGTATATATGTGTTTGTATGTGTGTGTATGTTTGTGCACACGTCTGTTTATAAGTAGATACGTGTGTACGTGTAAATATGTGTGTATGTGTGAATGGGTGTATATGTGTGTGTGTGTGCTCGTGTCTGTGTAGGTATATGTGCATGGGGGTGTATGTGTAGATATGTGTATGTTTGTGTATATGTGTGCATGCACATCTGTGGATCTGTAGATACGTGTGTGTGTGTGTATACATATTTTTGCTTGTGAGAATAGGAAACTCTGTGCAGAACCACGAAGCTGCAATTCTTGTCTGACCCCTGGTGCTTGCATTAATGGGATCTGTTACACAGCACCAGGCAGCAGGAGCATGTAGAAATTACAACCAAATTCTTTTTTTTGTTGTTGTTGTAGAAGAATTAGAGCAAAATAAGGAATACAAATTAATGCTTCATCTGTTATTGTGTCATCTTATTACCAAACTGAGTTGACAGAGTAGGATAACATAATTCAGGTTTATTTACAGTCTACTCTCTTGTCAACTTGGCAACAGCAGAAATAGAATTAGAGGAGTAAATTAGTGTAAACCACAGTTTGCAACACTTCTAATATAGCTCCTTTTATCTCAGGCTGTGAATGAAAGTCTGCCAACAGTGATGAGAAAGTTCTGTTCAGAGCAGAAGGGTCTGGAGAATAAGTCTTACAAGGAGCAGTTGAGGGTTGTTTAGTCTGGAGAAAAGGAGGCTGAGAGGAGACCTCATCATCCTCTACAGCTCCCTGAAAGCAGGTTGCACTGAGGTGGAAGCTGGTCTCTTCTTCCCATGATAGAAGGAGGGGAAATGGCCTGAAATTGTGCCAGGGGAGGGTTAAGTTGAAGATGAGGAAAAATGTCTTTGCTGCAAGAGTGTTCAGAGATTGGCACAGGCTGCCCAGGGAGGTGCTGGAGTCACTAATCCCTGGAGGTGTTCAAGAAACCTGTGGCTATGGCACTTGGGGACATGGTTTGATGGCCACGGTGGTGTTAAGTTGGTTATTGTACTTGATCTTAGAGGTCTTTTCCAACCCAGATTCTATAGGAATCTGTTGTCAGAGTGTTTTTAAACAGTGTGGTGGTGGAATAAGAGTCAGGGAAGTTTTCATTCAGCGTGGATTATATTTCATAGAAATAAATAATCTACACTGGTGCTTTGACATGAATAAAATATTCAACTCTTAATAAAAATACTTTTTCACCTAGAGGAAAAAAAAAAANGAGGTCCCTTCCAACCTTCCCATTCTATGGTTCTATATAGATTTGCACTGGGAGAAAATAGAAAACGCACAGCTCACTGAGAAAGAATGCCACTGTAATATCTTTTCAATGCTTGTTGGCTCTCTAAGTCCTCTAATAAATTACAAACTAATTTAATCATGCTCCGTAATTACATACTCTTGAAGGAATAAACTTCGGTTTCAGACCGTATCAGACTTTCAGTACAACATTATTGTGGAGCACACAGACCAATGAAACTGCACACTGGCAATAAATTAACGCCTCTGAGGCTGCCAAGCAGTAATAAATAAAGAGTAAATGCTTATGGCCAAGCACACATTTTATTAGTCACTGAGAAATGCAATTTGACTCTGGCAGACGCAGAAGTTGAATGGTGACTTTCTTTTTTCTTTTTTTCTTTCTTTTTTTTTTTTTTCCTGGTTGGAACAAAGTTCTTTTGAGATTTTGTTATCATCTGCAGGTTTGGATAGCTTGGGATTGATTTTTTAATTCTGGTTGATAATGGCAGTAAAACTAAATGTTGTGAGGCTTGGTGCTTCGAGCTCTGAGAGGGTTGTGGAAGATTGTGGTGTATTGGTTATTTGTCTGACCTTATTAGTTCAGAGCCTGAGTTTGCATCGAGTTAGCAGAGCCACAGATGCTTATTAATAAAAAGCACTAAGCAAACTAAAGCAATAATCAAAACTTCTATTTGTTTGTTTGAATTACAGGGAGTTTTAGATGAACAATTTTCTTTTAATTTGCAACAGATGTGCCTGGGTTTTAGCATCATTAACAGCCATTCTGCTGTGAAATAGTCAGAGTTGGGTCTGCTCTCTGTTGCCATTTGTTTTGCTCAGTGTTAAGATGCTTTGCTGTGGCATGATGTCATTTCTAAAGGAGCTTTCTTTTTAGTCACTGCACTGCATATGTTTAGATTGAAGAAAAAAAAAAAAACCCTGCTGAAACTTATATTGCTTTTAAAGAATGCATCGAATTGCTGGAGCCCCAAATCTGGTTGGTTGGGATGACTTTTCTCTCTAGGCAAAAATAACCACACAGCTCCAAAATTATTTCTATATATGGAGTCTCAGTTTTCTTTCTTGCAAGCACAGGCCCTATTTTAGAGCACATGTTCCGCAGGGGACGCAGCACATCACTGTGTTGCAGGAATGAAATACTATAAGCTGAAGTTCACTGTGATTTTATACATGTAAATGTATTTGATCAGCCTGGGCTCACTTTCTGAAAACTGAATTCTTGCAGAGTCTGTGCAGATGAAAAAAAAAAAAAATGCTGCCTTAAAGGCTCTTCTCAAGTGGACGACCATATTTATAGAGTCATAGAATAGGAAGGTTGGAAAGGACCTCAAAGATCATCCAGCTCCAACCCCCTGCCATAGGCAGGGACACCTCCCACTAGTGAAGGTTACTCAAGGTCTCATTCAACCTGGCCTTTAACACTGCCAGGGAGGTTGTGGAGCACAGAATCACCCAATGTGATCAAAGATTGGGTGATTCTGTGCTCCACAACCTCCCTGGGCAACCTGTGCCAGTGTCTCACCACCCTNCATCTACAGCTCTTTTACAGTAAATAGATGAGGAGGGGTTTCCAGTGCCTTTAAGCTGTAAAGATGATGAGGTTCACTGACTCAGGAAAGATGCAAGGCAGTCAGCACATTGAAGCTTTCTTCTGCTTTCCTAATTCCTGCACATTCCTCCTCCTGCCAGAGAAAGGGGTTGCATTGCAGCATTGACAAATATATTCACTGTTCATTATATTCATTCCATATGCACCTGCATTAAATCCTTTCTTATTTGGGCATAAAGCAGGAGAGCATCCTGCCTTGCTTATCTTGGCATGGGACCACAGAAATGCTGTAATAGCTAATCTGAGGATTGCTCTTCTTTATTTTATTTTTTTTTGTTTTCCAATTCACACAGAGCATGATTGGGGGAAACAGCTTAAAGATATATTAAACATTCTCAAGGAAATTATTGTGTCAAACCTCTCTGCAAAAATGTATTACTTTGCTCTCATTTTAGATTAATGTGAGAACATATTAAAGGCATTATTCATGTGCATTCTTAGCCTGTATGAAAATTGTATTTCTCCATTACAATGCATTCTGCTGTGGTGTTTTACCCCTGGAGTCTGTACTGTAAAGATGTAGTTAATTCCTAACCTGGGTAATTTCAGTTGGCTGCACTATACCATAACTGTGGTTCACATTTCTGTGATCCCTAATGCCCATTAAATATGAATTGGGTGAGTGAAGAGAAGCTCTCAGGTGATATCATTAGGAAGGCACATACCAACTTTACTGATATATAACATCTTCATTGTGCAACATGTCAATGGCCTGGAAAACTTCTTCCTGTTTCTGATATTGGTAAAGAAATGTGACTGAGTGCAGGACCAACACAGGAAAATACTTGAAGGGCCATAGTTATTTGTCACTTCTTTTTTCTGAGGTGGCATGCTATAACACCAAGCCTACGTGGTGGTTCTTGCAGAAAATTGCAGTTTGATACCTTAAATTATATACCAAATTACATGTCAAATGAAATTCAAGCAATATCATGTCTTGTACATTAAGTATTCCACTCCCTGAAGCTGGGCAGCTTTAGAGATTTAACCTCCTTCAGTCTGGAGGGGAGAAGGCTCCCAGGTGACCTTCTCGTGGTTTTTCAGCATCTTAAGGGAGGCTACAAGAAAGCTGGGGAGGGAGTTTTTAGGCTGTCAAGTAGTGATAGGATTGGGGGGAATGGAACAAAGCTAGAAATGGGGAGATTTAGACTGGATGTTAGGAAGTTGTTCAGCATGAGAGGGGTGAGAGCCTGGAATGGGTTGCCAGGGAGGGGGTGGAAGCCTCATCACTGGAGGGGTTTAAGGCCAGGCTGGATGAGGCTCTGGCAAGCCTGATCTAGGGTGAGGTGTTCCTGGGCATGGCAGGGGGGGTGGAACTGGATGATACTTGTGGTCCCTTCCAACTCTGACTGATTCTATGATTCTATGACAAGAAGAGAAGAAAAAGAGAAGCACCACATCCACCCAGAGGAAGGGATCTTTGCTGCAGTCTTTGTGGGAACCTCTGGAAAATGTCACTTCAACACTGACTCATTCCATGCTTTTCATTTTCATTTGGTGCCTGCTGCCCCAGAGGAGTGATGGAGCAAAGAGGTTCTGAGTGGCCTCTATCTGCTTGCCTTATAGGATTGCTCACTGAAATGTCTCCATTTTGGTGAAAATGATCATTTTTCTCTTCCAACCCAAGAGAACCCAGACACTTAGCTTAGAATCACAGAATCAAGCAGATTGGAAGAGAGCTCCAAGCTCAGCCAGCCCAACCTAGCACCCAGCCCCAGCCAACCAACCAGACCACGGCACTAAGTGCCCCAGCCAGGCTTTGATTCAACACCTCCAGGGATGGGCACTCCACCACCTCCCTGGGCAGCCCATTCCAATGCCAATCACTCTCTCTGCCAACAACTTCCTCCTAACATCCAGCCTAGACCTTTTCTGGCACAACTTTAGACTGTCCCCCCTTGTTCTGTTGCTGGTTGCCTGGCAGAAGAGCCCAACCCCACCTGGCTACAACCTCCATTCAGGGCTTTGTGTCCAGATTTAAAATACACTAAAACTGTACATTGCCACATTCCAAGTGCTTAGAGTTACTCACATCTGAAGTTTAGATGTCCACTTGCTCTCTGTTTGGGTGCAGATGATATTAAAGCACTTGGGCACTTTGCAGTTCCTTGCATGGTTTGACTGCATATGTAACTCCTGTAACACAGTGAAGCATGGCAATCAGATTGACTTGATGGAGAAGAATATGTTTATACAGGGTGTTAAAAAAAAATCAAACAGGAAAAAAGGAGATTGGCTGAGGAATAATGCAAAAGAGCAATGCAGAGCAAGAAAGTGGCAGGGCAAAGTGGTATCCATTGCTGTGGTGTGTCAGGGTAAATTTTCTTTTCCTTAGTCCAGCTCTTGAATGCTCCTCAGGTGTATTGCAACTTGACCCTTTGCTCTGGGGTGCTATTTTGTAATCTAACTCTGCTTTCAAAAAGATCTATTTCTCCCTGGGAAGCTTTTTTGTTTTTTTCATATTCCATTAAAAAACCCCTTCTGAAAGTTGCCCTCAGAAAAAGTGATCAGAATGCTTCTGTTTCTGCCCATGGTTGTCAAAATAATACCTTAATGTGAATTTCCTTAAAGAATAGAATAACTATTTATGGAAGAAAGCATTTTATAAAATGCTTGGGGGGGGAGGGAATTAAAATATGGAAAAATGTAATTTGGAAATGTCCCAGGAAGAAAAAAAAATATGGAAAAATATAATTTGGAAATGTCTCTTTAAGGAAAAAAATATATGGAAAAATATAATTATGAAATGTCTCAAGAAAAAAAAAAAGGAAAAATATAATTATGAAATGTCTCCTTAAGGAAAAAAAATGGAAAAATATAATTTGAAAATGTCTCTTTAAGAAAAAAAATATGGAAAAATATAATTTGGAAATGTCTCTAAGAAAAAAAAATTGGAAAAATATAATTTGGAAAAGTCCCATTAAGAAAAAAAAAATATGGAAAAATATAATTTGGAAAAGTCCCATTAAGAAAAAAAATATGGAAAAATATAATTTGGAAATGTCTCCTTAAGAAAAAAAAATATATATAATTTGGAAATGTCTCATTAAGAAAAAAAAATGGAAAAATATAATTTGGAAATGTCTCCTTAAGGAAAAAAAATATGGAAAAATATAATTATGAAATGTCTCCTTAAGAAAAAAAAATGAAAAAATATAATTATGAAATGTCTCCTTAAGGAAAAAAAAAATGTGGAAAAATATAAGTTGGGAATGTCTCATTAAAAAAAAAATTCTCCTAAATATTAATTTAATTTATAATTCTTTTGTATTCACAACCTAAATATAAAATTGTTTCCTAGCAACATGAGGGGGAAAAGTAATTTGTGTTATGGTAAACTAGATTTAGGCAGCAAAACCTGTGCTGATTTTTGTGTGCCAGTTAAAATCCCTGATTTTTGTGGTTATGATGGTATTGATATAGGGTTTAGCATCAAGGAACTGATTCTATTTACAGTCAGTTGGTGCATGTGGCAAAGGGGGTGAGTTTCCTTTTATTTTATTTGCCTTAAAGATCAAAACTCCCTCATAATGCAAAAATTTACTCTAACCAACCTTTTCCTTCAGTAGTATCTCAACAGCAGATTATTATTTTAGTGGTCCTTTTAATTCCATTCAGCATCTTTGCTTTATGAGTAGGACAATGTAGTGATTAAGGCTTTTGAGCGTGACCTTAATCCAGTTCTTGATTGACTTAGAGTCTTCTGTCATCATCACCTCTACTTAGGCTCATTTGAAAGCACAGAACTATGCAGTAATGAGTTACTCAGTGTCAGCAGTGTAAGTATCTTTCCAGATATGAATCTGTAAGTGAATGCACACAGTACAAATATAAGGAAATATATTGTGCTTAAACTTGCATTTTCATTGAGGCAGCAAGTCTCTCAGCTGTCAGAGTGAGCTTGTTTTTAAGAGTGTGGAGCTTGTTAGCTCTTGGGGAAGTCTGAGGTAGCAGTTTACATGTGGAAGGGATGGAAATACAGACAGTAGGAATCTCATGTATGTTAAGTATAGTGCAGTATGCCATTCTTAATTGATATTGCTGCTGGTATAACCCAGGACCTCTGCACAGACACTGGGAACCAGGAAGGGAGAAGGAGAACAGAAGGGAGCTGCTTTGTACCCATGCTGCCTGCCTGGATATTTCTGTCATCTGCTATGGCAGGCAGTTGTTGGCTCATTAAGGCTCCAGTACAGCAGCACTTTGGCCATGAGCAGAGCTGGATTCCCTCCAGAGTGTAGCAGTGGCTGGCAGTGCAGAAGGCCGAATTCAGGGCTCTGTGGGGATCTCTCTGCTGTCTGCCCTATGAATCACAGAGTGCTTTGGGTTGGAAGGGACCTTAAAAGATCATTCGAGTTCCTATCCTCCTGTCCTGGGCAGGGACCTGTGCTATTTCATACTTTTATCAATGACATAAAGAGTGGGGTCGAGGGCACCATCAGTCAGTTTGCAGATGACACCAAACTGTGTGGTGGCATCAATGCAGCAGGAGGACAGGAGGTCATCTAGAGGCACCTAGGCAGGCTGGAGAGGTGTGCCCAGGTGAACCTCATGAAGCTCAACAAGAGCAAGGGCAGGGTCCTGCACCTGGGACAGAACAATCCTCAGTCAGCACAGGCTGGGGGATGAGGTGTTAGAGAGCAGCCCTGTGGAAAGGGACTTGGGGGTGCTGGTGAATGAGAAGCTGGACATGAGCAGGCAGTGTGAGCTTGCAGCACAGAAGGAAAATCATATCCTGGGCTGCATCAAAAGCAGTGTGGCCAGCATAGCCAGAGAGGGCATTCTGCCACTTTGCTCTGCTCTGGTGAGACCTTACCTGGAGTATTGCATCCAGTTCTGGAGCCTTTATTATAGGAAGGACATAGAGCTGATGGAGCAGGTCCAGAAGAGGGCCAGGAAAATGCTCAGAGGGTTGGAGGAGCTCTGCTATGAGGACAGGCTGAGGGAGCTGAGGGTGTGCAGCCTGGAGAGGAGGAGGCTCTGGGGGACCTAATAGCAGCCTGCCAGTGCCTGAAGTGGGCTACAGGAAGGATGGAGAGAAGCTCTTTGCAAAGGCCTGCAGGGACAGGACAGGAGGCAATGGGTTCAAGCTTGAGAAGAACAGATTTAGATTGGATGTTAGGAACAAGTTCTTTACTGTGAGGGTGGTGGAGCCCTGGAACGGGTTGCCCAGGGAGGTGGCCAAGGCCCCTTCCCTGGAGACATTCAAGGTGAGGCTTGACTGGGCTCTGGGTGACCTGGGCTGGTGAGAATGTCCCTGCTGACTGCTGGGCTGGATGACCTCTACAGGTCCCTTCCAGCCCAGCCCATTCTATGATTTCATGACACCACCTACCAGGACAGGTCGTTCAGGACCCCATCCTATCTGGCTTTGAACATGTCAGGGGTTGGAGCCTCCCCAACTTCTCTGTGCCAGTGCCTCATCACCCTCCTGATGAACAATTTCTGTGTTACAGGTTTCAGAAAACAAAGCTGAGCTGCATAAAAAGGAAGCTCTGATTAAAACACCAACAAAAAAATAATGTGCAGGGGAAAAAAAGGGGAATAAAATAATAGTAATAGTAGTAATGATAGTAATAATAATAGTAGTAATAATAATAGTAGCAATAGTAATAGTAATAATGATAGTAATAATAATAGTAGTAATAACAATTGTAATAGTAATAGTAATGATAATAGCAGTAATAATAATATTAGTAATAGTTATAATAGTAGTAGTGGTAGCAATAGTAATAGTAATATCAATATTAATAATAATAGTAATATTGGTAATGATAGTAATAGTAATAGTAGCAATAATGATAGTAATAATGATAGCAATAATAGTAATAATGCTATTAGTAGTAATAATAGTAGTAGTGATAGCAATAGTAATAGTAACAGTAATAACAATAGTAATAATAATAATAATCTTGAACACATCTGTAGATGCATATTTGTTGAAATAGTTTGAGCTCATTCTTGAGCTCAGGCTCTTCAGTTAGATATAATTAAAGATGTGCAGGTGTCTTCAATTAGCTATAATTTGCATAAAAACATGTCCTGAATTGTGTGTGTTTTATTTGAAGCTGGCAGAGAGTTCTGCTTTTGTTTTCAGAACAAAAATGTCCTTTCCGTTTTTAGTCCCCTCAGTGCTTCAGCCCAGTAACACTTTCAGGACCTCCGTGCTAAACAACAAACTAACTCTTCATGAAAGGCAAAGCAAAGCAACAAATGCAGGTCCCTAAAGAGCTACAGAAAGGTGCTCAAGGCAGGATGGAGTCAGAAGGGTAGAGCAGGGTAGGTGAGCTGGAAGGCAACTCCAGCTGCCTCCTCCCCACCTTGGCTGGACGGTCTCTGGACCGCGCTGCCTCTTGGAGAGTTTCCCCCTGCACAGCTTTGGAAGTGAGAAGTCTGCACACATACATTAGAAGTCAGACTGCACAAGGGGGCGTGAGACAGGTTTTTCTGGGTTTTTTTTTAAACTATCATATTATATAAACTCAAAATGTCAAGGAAAGAATTTCAGGGCAAGCAAATGAAAATAACAAGAGATCAGGGGAAATAAAAAAAAAAAGAGTCAGTTGGACAAGCAAGAAACAGTGGAAGGAAATTAACACAAGCCTGGAAAATATCTGAGTGGTCAGCCCAGTTTCCAGTGCTCATAGGGGAGCTAAGATTAAAATGTCTGAAACAGAATTTTCAGTTTATGGTACAGGAAAAAAAAAAAAAGCACAGACTGGAGCAACCAGACCGGAACGCATCTTTTGATAGTTAAATTCGAGGCATAGCTCCAGAGCATTCTGGGGTAGCCTGTAGAGTTCTATAACACTAACAGACTTTTAATAGCTCTTTTGACAACACATGAGGGATTGGAGGAGTAGGGTTGAAACCAAAACCTTTTTTAAAAGGTTCTTAGCGAGCCAGGGAAAAAAAAAAAAAGTCTTATGAGGTTTAACTCTTGGGTAGTTCAGATGCTAGGGATGATAAATAATGATGTCGCCAAGCATCTGGACTCTGAGTAGAAGGTAATAAAATCTACCATGAAATTCAGCCCAAATATGGTTTGGGTATATTAGAAAGACTCCCAAGCCCTGACATTCTGTGCTCCTGCAACAAAGTCAAACCAAAGGATTTCTACCTATGTGGGGAAGGTTTTCATATTTCATGTTCAACTGACCCATGAGAAGGTTGAAATTGTGCACAAAAGCTGACTAAAAGATGTTTAGATGTGTAATGTTACCCAGGATTTTGTGTCTGGAACACATGCAAAAAAAAAATAAATGTAATATAAAATTGTGTAGCATAACTGAAGGCAGAAGGTACAAATCACCCAAAAGATCAAAAGGATTTTCAACGTGCTTGGGAGTACCTGTGGAAAAAAAATAAATCTGAATTTCTGGGAGCTAAAAAGGTCCTCCTGATGAGGTCTTTTGAGACGTCTCAAAATAAAAGAGTCTGAGATGAGGCTGCTATTACAGCAGTCATGACTTACAAGCACCTTTAAAACCCACCCTGGGAAAACTCTGATAGTGTCTTTTGAATGATTCTTCCATTAAGTTGTGCAGCCACTACTTGCTGGATACTAGCATGAGGCAGTGATGTTTACCTTTCCTTGACATAATCAGGGTTTAGTTGACTCCTGATCAGATCATTAACAGATCATTCATATATCTATCTATCTATCT
>WBNM01007342.1:0-74041 GCA_013399055.1 Ramphastos sulfuratus
ATATACAATTCAGAAATAACACACAAATCAAATCCTCCCCCCCCAAACAACAAAAGCCTGAAAGGGGCCAACATCACCCTCTTCTCTCTCCTCAGATAGAAAACAACCAGCTAGGCTTACATGTTATCTGGAAAATGTTAGGGAAGGGTTTATAGAGGCAAAGGAACAGCAACAGAGCCAAGAGAGTGAGATTGTTTGTACATTGGCTTTTTATATCAATTAGCAAACCAATGAATGATATAGACTTTATCATTATTATTCTTTCATGTCCAGTGCTCTAATTTATTTAGATTCTGCACTGAGCTTCCAGGAAAGTCCCGATTTCTCTTACTGGAATATTCCAATAAGCCTTAAACCATTGCAGGCTGAAAGCACTATTGTCACTAATAGAGACAGTTCGTGGAGCAAAGGGGTTTGATTTCTCCCAGAGTTTATTATGTACAGAATTGCTATAGTCTAGGTTGGTGTATTAAGGTTAACCCGAAATTTGTGCTTTAGATGCTAGGCTGTAAAGTAGTGGTTTGGCAGTTTTATGAGTGTCTGAGCAGTGCATGTGGCCCAGCTGATGCTTTTCAAAGCCTAGCTGGGGCTGAGCCTTAAAGACAGGACAGAACAATTTCAACAGTTCTCAGGAAGCCAGGACAAGGCACTCCAGGCAGCAGGTCTATGAGGACCACTGTAGTACTACCCTCCCTTCTGTCCATCTACCTCCATGCATTCCCACCCTCCACACTGGTGCTTTTCTGCCTCCTTGGTGGGTTATCTTGGAAACTTGAAAAGGCTAAAAGATAACCCCACAAATAAAGACAGTCTGACGTTGGTTAAGATCCCTAAGCAGACGGCAGTCGCTAGTGTATCCTCAGGATGGGGGAACAGCAAGAGCAAGCCAGTGACAGAGGGAAAGATTACATGGAGGCAGATTTGTGTCAGCTGTAGGTGCTGTGTAACAGCATCCTTGAAGACCCAGGGCAGGAATGAGAAATATGGAGAAAACTCTACTGTACTCCGCACGAGTTGGAAATACTTTTTTCTCACCATGCACAACTAATCTGGATGGTTGTGCAACTCAGATGTCCAGAGTCTCAGTTGCTGTATATACCAAGTCACACTGGTCAACCCTGGAGGACACCCACTAGCAAAAGATGAGAATTATAAAATGGTACTCATTAGGTAGATGGTCACAATTTATTGCATGTTCAGAGGAAAACATATGCCCTAGGGCAAAAACTTTAAGAAAAATCTATATAGATTGTAGCATAATTTAACTTGGAGAGAGTGTCAGACGTCATCTGGTCCAAACTCTGCTCAGAGCTAGGCCAACTCTGGTGCTATGCTGTGTTGTTAGGTGATAAAGTAGTTTCACTGTCCACGTGCTGTCCAGAAAGATCTAGAAAGAATCTGGTCTAGCTGTGCATGAGCTACTTTTGTTCTCATTTTTCATAGCTTCTGGGTGGTTGACTTGTTACATTGGCAATATGATCATATTTCCTGGTGCTAGCCTTGCAGAGGCAGTTGGGGCGTTTGCTATATAAGAGTTGTAACTTGTTCTAGCAATTATAAACCCCACCTGCAATTATTTTTAGGCATAAAAGAGTAAGCTAGCTTTAAAAGAGCTGTGCATCTTAAGAGCTGTATTAATCTAGCAAAATTGCAATATTGAAGTGAAGAAATGTGCTGAGGCATGTAAGCCTCGGGCACATGTAGTCTGCTGACGGGCTGAATCTTGAGTGGCACCATCTTAGTGAACCAATTAAATAACAGGTGCTAGTTTCTTAAGGCTATGATCCAAGGGAATTTTGCATTGTTCAGCTGAAGGTTGGAATTAGTGAGCCAAAGTCTACCCTGAATTACACTAGTTAAACAATGACCTCAGCTTTGTTATCCCAGATTTCCATTCAACAAACATGCTGCAAGTGTGCAGTAGGTGTTAACTTTCCATCCAATTTTGAAAAGAAATATTTCTCATTTTCTCTGAAACTAAGTATCTACACTGTGTTTCAAGAAAATGATGAGAAGAAAGTTTGTTTTAATTGGGAATAAAACAGGAAAATGAGGGGAGAAGTTAGTCTGTGTGAGAGAGTGCTTCATGCATGGCATGGAGATTCAAACTTAAAAAAGTCTGAAGCTGTGGACTGATGAACAAACAGGAATAAAAATGGCATGTAAACTTATAGCTAGTCTGTAATCTAGATTCAGATTTGCAGGGCAATGATAGGGGTGCATGTGAAAGACTACATCCCACCTGTCAGTGACACCAACCAGAACACTGCGTGACATCTTTACAGAAATTACTTGTAGCCTGCATTCAGCTGGGAACTCTGGGAGCTCCAGAGCTCTTCTGGCTTGACTGTCCATGACTCAGAGGTCTTTGCAAGGCAGTTTACCACAGCAGAAAAAGACACCTTGGAGAAGGACTGCAATGAGCACAATCCAGTAGTGCAGAACAAGTAAACTAAAGGAAGCAAAAGACAGAAGAGAGATGGGTCAACACAAATTGATTGTGGAAAACAATGCTGTAAATACAGAATATGAACTGTGCAAAGCAATGCAGTAATGAAGTAAAAACAGAAAATGGAAACTTTAATAGCCAGAATAAACCAGTGATATCTTGATGGCAAGAACAGCATGATCATAGTTCATTCTTCAGGAAGAGGATTATCTGGTGGGCACTCACTCAAAAACTGTAATCAGGGAGCAGAAGGTCTAATTGATAGTATTTGGAAGAACTTATGTGCTATGTTGAGGCCACAAACAACTTTTTTAATGCATATGATTCAAAAGTAAACCACAGGAAGTAAAGATACTTTCACACGAGGACTCACAAAGCAAAGATAATATTGAATTAGAAGTGTAGACAAGGAATAGTTTTGCAGCAAAGCAAAGCAGGAATATTTTAATGCCAGAGTTGCTCCATTGCTGTTGGCTATATGTAATACGCTATCTTCTTGTAATATTCTAGGCTTTGATGGGGTGTGTGGCTAAGATGATGTTTTCTCTCAATGACCTTGCCTGCTGCAACCTTCAGGGAATGACACAGAAGCCAAGAGACCACTACTCCCTGGCAAGACAGTAAATGGTAACAAAGAAGCCAAGAATAGAGTCTGCAGGTCCACAAGAAGGACAAAGTCCCACTGGATAGCAGCCCAGGAAGTAAAAGCACCGAGGCAGTGGCTCTTGTGAAACGCAGATCACGTAAGATAGCAAGGAACTGGGAACAGTGGTGACAATAAGAGCAATAATGAAGTGGTGCCTGCTAGCCAGAGACTGGGAACAGATCCAGAATATGAAGAACTTCAAGTCATCTGCTGATGGAGAAAGCCACAAGCAAGGTACATTGGTAACCAAGGACAGCAAGACCCTGGTCTGCAGAAGGAAAGTAGCTTGAAGACAAAACACCAAAACATGAAGTGGCTTCAGTGAGCATCCCAAGGTTGTGAGGTTCATTTTCTGCTGTGAGAGTTCATTGAAAGACGTCCTCAGGAAGAGTTGCATAGCAGGAAAACCCTGTCACAGAGAGTCAGAAAATTCTTGAATAGTACACAGAAAGCAAGACTTGGAAAAAATCTTCCAGAGGCTGGAGAACGAACAATTTGGATGCAGCAGTACACTACTTGTTTCTGCACATCAGCTCATGGATAAAACGTCTGTAGGGAGTTACTACGCCACTCGGGTTTCACTGCCTGGAAAGCTTTCATATTAATGGCCATCGTCCAGCAGGTGAAGTGGTAACACTGTTGCTGAAGCCGATGTTGGTTTCGTCCTAATCAGTGCCCTGATGGACATTTACTTTTGCAACAAATGAGAAAAAAAAAACTCCTAACCCATCTAGATTCTTCACTGAAGGCTCGCGGTTTTGGTTTTTGCTTTGTTCGTTTGTTTGTTTTTCCCGGGTGGTCTCAGTGCTGATCCGTGGGAGAGGTGTTCGGGAGCCGCCTGCCTGTCGGCAGAGCCACAGTGCCACCTCCTGGCCTGGGCTTCGGGAGCCCTGTCAGTGTTTCTCCCACTCCTTCACGTTTCATGGTGTTTTGGGGGCAAAAACTCTCACGCAAACCTATTGCATCCTGGTAAATCTTTGATTATAGGACTGCCTGAAAGTTGTGCTGCATGTCCGTCTTGATGTTGGCAATGTCTTCCTTTCTTGAAATGCTGTTGTTGTTTTACTTCCACTAGCACACATCTTTGGAGGAAGTGTTCCTTTAGTTTTTCTGATAGAATTTGCAGGAATACCATGTGAATTTGGTTTGTACACTAGGAGAGGATGGGGTTTATGAGAAATTTCTCCAAATCTAGCCTTTTTTTGGTTGCTGAATTCTGTTCAGTTGTTAATCTTGTTGGCTCTGGGTTTGGTTTTCTACCTTTCAAGTCCAATGAAATCCTACTAAGACAGAAAAGAAGGTCCTTGCTTATAAATTAGGCATTTCATAATCCTCAAGATCCTTGAATGCTTCATAAATTATTCTAATGTGCAGGAACTGGAGATAAAAAAAAAAACCAAACCTGCTTTGATTTTTGATTTTTGGTTTTTGATTTTTGATTTTTGATTTTTTTTTTTCCTATCATTATTTAAGATGCTGACATCAGCCCACCTGGGAAAGAGATCCAGGTCACTACCACATTCTCTGCTCAGACACATTCATTCCAGCCTTGCTTGTCACCAGGGCAGGCCTCATGAGGCTACAGGTCTGATCTCCTACAATGGCAGACAACCATGACCATGTAATTGCTCGCCTTTGCACATGTGGTTTCAGAGGTCTAGAAAAGCAATAGTTAAGATAAACGTCCCTGAGAAAGCAATATTTCAAAGCTGTGTAAAGCTGGACAAGTTATTTGGCCAGAGTTGTGAGGTTTGATTTATTTACTTTTACTGAACATACCAAACACCACTGAATGACTTTTATTTAATAATTTCAATAGCACTGGATAGTTGTTGAACAAAATACACACACCACCCTCCCACATGGTTTGAGAAATACATCATTTGAGGCTTCATCCATCCTGAGGACTTAGTCTTCACTGTTAAGGTTTAGAGAACTACATTACTTAGGGTCATGGATTTATAAAATGTAAATTGCTGCAAATAGACACATCCTTGCCTCTCCTCTCATCTAGAATACAATCTAAGTGGGAGAGTACTGAGGGCTAGTACTGGGAACTAATTTCTCTCATCACTGGTTCTTTCTAGGAAACACAAGCTTTGGGATTCTGGTCTGATTGCTGTCTCTATGAAGGTTGCAGCAATGCCTCCTGCAGGATGCTTTGAGCTCTGTCCTCAACTAAGCTGAGAATTCAAACCCCAAATCTTTAATGTCCTTTTGAATAAAATCTATTAGAAGTCAGGTGTTTCTTCCTGAATTAGTTTAGGACATAGCTCTGCTTGGAACAATTCAGACTTTGAACTAGGTTTGCAGATGTTTGAATTTCTTGAGGGGACTTCAGCTAGCCTTTACATTTTCCTGACCGCAAGTTTTAGGAACTTTTTTTTTTTTTTTTCCATTGTCAGTTTTATACACACTATAATGGCCTTGCCATAGACCGCTTTTACTGAAACCAAGTGAAAATAAACATCCGAGCGCTACATGGAATGTAAAATTACTTGAACACAATAGCTATACCCATGTGTATAAACAGTATATGTATATGTAAGTATGTACAAACACATGTCCACCTACCTGTTAGGAGGTGTGAACAAGTGGTATACAATTTTGAGACCAGCTTTTCTGGTGATCTGAGTCTCACCATGTCAGCATTTTGAATTCATATGAGCCAGTCTCAGTGGAATTTCCATTCACTGCATTTTCCAGCCCTGAGGCTTGCTCCATATCTCAAAGCTTGACTAACAGAAACATTTTGATTAGAGGTCTAATTGGTAAAATAAAGCAAATATGCTTAGATAGGTAAAAACTTCAGCTTTGATACAGTATTGTCAAGATGTAGGTGATATACACCAAGCATTTTATTAGCAGAGATTAGTTAACTGTCTTGTGTTTTTTCTGGGCTCAGGAGCATGAATGAGCCAATTTCACCTCAGAGAGTGCCGCCTTCTCCCAAGTTTGTAGTCAGCATTTCTATAGGGATCCAATACAGTGCCGTATCTTTTATAGCTATACCACTGAAGTATTTTCTTTCTGGTTGAGGGTGATGATATCATTCTAAAGTATGTTTAGCAAACTAGTATATAACTGTGTCTAAGATCTATCTGTGTATGTGGTGGGGTGTGGGTTGGTGGTAGTGCAAGGGAAAGTTGGATCACTGTAAGTGTAGTTAGATAAGTGTTAGTAATCAAAACTGATTCTGGTCAAGTCTACCAATGTAGTGAATTCAGATTCCATAAAATTTGCAAATAGGAAACAAAATCAATATTATGACAGAAATTTGCTGCACTTCTTACTGCCTCTGTTGAATAAATGGCCCTGGTAGTTGTTTAATGTGTCAGGCTGTCCCAGGCTGTGTTCTGCAAGGTGGAGAGCTTTGCTGGACATCTATTGCCATTTCCTCCTCATGGTGGTTGTGGGTACTGGGAAAGAGCATTTCGTCTTGTTTGTAGCCAAAATTTCCAAAAATTAGCATGTTGATGAGGACTTTTTTATGAAGTCCCTGTTCAATGACTGGACATGGAGCATGATATTCTTTGAGAACCTCACTCTGAGTTCTGCTGAGTGCTGGAGATGGTTATTGATAAGGAGGATTCAAAAAAATGGATCAATTATGATAAGCAGCTTAAAACACCTTACGATACTCTCAGTGTGCTTGCTGCCGCTTCAGGCATCAGTGCATACAAGTCAGACAAGACAAGTGGTGATCAAGGGTAGGCATTTTGTTGGTGTTCATATATCTATAATGATTTGGGTTGCTCATCTTGAGATTTCTGTGCTTGTGCATCATGTAGATATTTGGAACAATTACATTGAAAAATAATTGTGACATTGGTAAGCCTAGGATGACCCTGAACAACAGATTGGAGACAGAATAAGGGAAGAACCAACCTAGTGGCTTTCTATGATAAAATGATTACGATGGTAGATAAGGGATGATCTATGGATGTGATCTATCTGGAATTCTACGAGGCCTTTGACACAACCCCCCACAACATCCTGCTCACTGAATTGGAGAAATGTGGATTTGATGGGTGGACTGTTCAGTGGATAAGGAATTGACTGGATGGTCACATCCAGAAGGTGGTGCTCAATGGCTTGAAGTCCAGATGGAGAGCAGTGACAAGTGATGTCCCTCAGGGGTCCGTCTTGGACGTGTGCTGTTTAATATTTTTATCAGCGATACAGACAGTGGGATCCCGTGCATCATCAGCAGGTTTGCACATAACAGCAAGCAGAGTGGTTCTGTTGATAGACAAGAGGGACAGAATGTCATCCAGAGGGACCTGGACAAGCTCTGCCCAGGTAGATTTCATGAGGTCCGAGAGCAAGTGCAGGGATCTGCACCTGGGCTGGAACAATCCTCACTATGAATACAGACTGGAGGATGAGGTGCTAGAAAGCAGCTCTGTGGAAAAGGAATTGGTGGTGCTGATGGACGAGAATCTGGACATGAGAAGACAGTGTGTACTGTTTTGATGCATCCTGGGCTGCATCAAAAGATGTGTGGCCAGCAGATCCAGAAAGGTGATTCTACCACTTTACTCTGCTCTGGTGAGACCTCACCTGGGGAACTGCATCCAGCTCTAGAGTCCTCAGTATAGGAAGGACATGGACCTGATGAAGCAGTTCCAGAGGAGGGTCACAGAAATGATCAGGGAGTTGGAGCACCTCTGCTGCAAAGACAGGCTGAGGGAGCTAGTGTTGTTCAGCCTGGAGAAGAGAAGGTTCTGGGGAGACCTAATAGCAGCCTTCCAGTACCTGAAGGTGGTCTACAAGAAGGGTGGAGAGAGACTGTTTACAAAGACCTGTGGTGATAAGCACAAGGGGCAATGGCTTCAAACTAGAGAAGAGCATATTTAAATAGGAGATTAGGAACAGGTTCTTTACTGTGAGGGTGGTGGAACAGGTTGCCTGGGGAGGTGTTTGGGGCCCCATCCCTGGAGATATTCAAAGTGAGGCTGGAAAGGGCTCTGGGCAGCCTGATCTAGTTGAGGATGTCCCTGCTGACTGCGAAGAGGGTTGGACTAGATGACCTTTGGAGGTCTCTTCTCACCCAGAGCATTCTACGGATTTATGAAATAGATCCAGAGAAATTAAAAAGAATGGACAAGGTGGGCAGGCTTTGGTGGAGGTGTAGGGAAGTGGAAGAAGCAATATTTGTATTTAGATAAAAAATAAAACAGAGTAGAAAGCTGTTAGCAAATAGTTGATACCTGTGATTTAATCTGGTGTGACACATTGATCTGTGTATTCACATAGCAGTTTTACTAAACCAAACAGAAAAACCACTCAAGAATTTAAATGCTGTACTTCTGGTAATAAACTGTTCCATCATAAATGATTTAGGCAAACACATTAAAGTTCTTTTAACATCAATTTTTTAATGTTGGCTAACTGGTCACACTGAGGGCTTCTAAACTGTGACTGCTTGGATGAGCTCACCGCTCTCTAACTTTAAGGCTCAGAATGGTGATCTGCACTAATCTGAGTCATGGCTTGAAGTTCCCCTCATCTGCATCATCCAGGCCTCTTCAGGTCATTTGCCTCAGACTTACATGTGTCATATGTCATGCTCATTTGTATGCAGTGAGGCAAATTTATCAAATACCCTACAGGAAAAGGAAGCTTAAACTTTCACAGGTCTTCCTTCTTTGCTCTGAATGAAATTCAGTTCTGTCTAGCAAGATTTAACTTTTGCTATCATCAATTCCTCAAACATTTCTTAGGGAAATGTTGCCATGTGAAGCACAAATAGGACTATCACCTGAGTCTCCACAAACTGACATAGCACATGGTTATCCCTGCTCAAAGGACATATGGGTAGAAATTAAAATTTCTCTCTAATTGTTTTTTACAGATATCTTGCAGGAGGGCAGCAGAAGATGCTAGAAAAATGTAAAGGCAGGCAGAGTTTGCCTCCCACATAGCCAACTTAAACCACTGCTTTTTAACTTAGAAATACCTGTAGGTTGTATTTGATTTGGCTGAGCTGGAGTCAGTTCTCCTCAAAGCATCTTTCCAGTGCTGTGTTTTGCAGTGCTGTAGCTGGGCGTCGATAACACACCAGTGTTTTGGCTACTGCTGAACAGCACCCAGGCTGTGCTTTTCCAACATTTCCCCACCCCAGGAGTACGCTGGGAGATGGGCAAGATCTTGGGAGGGGACACAGATGAGCCAGCTGACCCAAACTGACCAAAGGGGTATTCCATGCTGTATGACATCAGCTCAGATATGTATACTAAGTGAAAGAAGGGAGTGGGGGGATGTTTGTCTATGGCATCTGTCTTCCAGAGCAACGACTACACATAGAACCCTGCTTCCTGGGAATGACCAAAGGTTGTCTGTTGATGGGAAGTAGAGAATAACATCTCTCTTTGCTTTTGCTTCTGCATGCAGCCTTCGCTTGTGCTTCGCATTGTTAAATTGCTTCTACTTTATTACCAGCTTTTTGTTATATTTTTTCCCTCTGCCCTGTCCATCTAAGAAGGTGAGTGATAGAGAAGCTTTAGTTGGCATTTGGCTCCCTCCAGGGCCAAACCACCACAGATAGAGATGAGAAGTTCCTAATCTGTCAGTTTAATGCTCAGTGCTGGGGACAGACATTCATGCAGATCTCTTGGAAGTCAAGTAATCTGCCTAAGTTGAATGGAGGCCACAACCGTCCTGTTGTGTATTAAGCTAAGGATCTTATGATCTGCATCACAGATGAAATGAAGACAGCAGGCAACTCTACCACACAGATGTGCCTGTGGTAGGTAAGAAATGCCAACAGAATGGAAAATAGAGGTTCCTGTTTGTCTGTTTGCAGAGATTTCCAATTTGCTTTTTGTCACTCTCAGAAATGGAATTGTTTCAACAGGCAGGATTTCATCTGAGTTCAGAGAATCTAATAAAAGATTGCCTTTTTTTTTTTGAAAGACTGCTCTGAATCAATACACTGCAGACAACAGCCTTGTCCAGCCTAGCTGGACGAAGAGTTGTTTTGATAGCTGTGAATTCAATATTCATAGTATTAACTTCTTTGATTCAAATGTGAAATTTTCTGGGTGACTTGGAACAGTAGGTTCCAGAAATGAGGAGGGAAGAGGGAGTCATGAGGGGAGGGATGGAGGAGAAGAAAGGCCATGGATCATAGCAGAAAGTGAAAATGCCAGCAGGATTAAATTTCCTTAGACACATCGTAGCCACTTTTCTTGATCTAATGGGATCTTTTGTGGATCACAGTGCAGAGGACAGCTGTTATTTTACATTGTGGTCCAGCAAACCCCTACTGTTTGTCCCAAACTGCATGGTCCACTGCATTGTTTATTCAGCTGTTCTTCTTTCTTTTATACAGAGACTCCACTGAGTAGAAAAGTCTGAAAAAGTCATCATGAGAGGACTATGATTATTTTCAGAGTCTTGTAAGTGGAAGATGAAATTGACTTAAAATAGCATGTCTTGACCAAATTCCTTGTGAACTACCAGGAAACTACTATTTCTAACTTGGAAAGACTTCACTGTGAAGACAACTAAGGAAGATAATGTTAACAGGTTGTCAAGACATCTGACTGAGAAGAGAGATAAGAGGCTGAGTAACTTTTCTGTCTAATATTACTGGTTCAAATACAGATGTTGGCATAGCTGAGTCTCTCAAGTGTAAACCAGCATGTACTCTTAATGACTTTGTGTTTGACTCTATTAATGATACAGTGGTTTCACTCCAGTCTCTAGATGATTTCTCAAACATGGAATAGAGGCTTTTTCTGTGGCAAAGTCAGCACAGAAAATGGTAGTTAGGATGATTGGTGACTTTCAGCCATTGTACATGTTCCCACAAGTCAGCACAGCAGCTAACAGAAGTTGCCAGTACCATTTCCAAGTACTTTGGAAAGGGTTGTGATTGCTTGTCTGAAACCTTCTACAAGTCTGAAAAAGAGGAAAAGGGAGGAAATATAGAGAATTATCAAAGAAGTAATTCTGCTGTAACAAGGATTTGGGTAGAGCTGGTTCTTCGAACTGACAAGTGAAGGAAGGATGTGCTTGCTGCTGATGACCCTGCCTCCTGCTGAACTACCTCCTATGGGTTAATCCCAAGAGTTCTTGCCATCATCCTTGTTTTCACTGTAGTATTTGCTCAGGCAAGAAAGGAAAATGTCAAAAACCATTTCATGCTAACGGGATATCAAACTAATTTTTTCTTTCTCTAAAAGCTTTCTGGAAAATATCCAGCAATCTTTGATTCCAGCAATTACATATCTGCACTTTCAGTCTTTCATAATCTATTTTTTTTTTTTTTAAAAAAATTTAACCAATGATATTACTGGGTATATATTTAGTTGACCCTTCAGGGCATTAAACTAACTGAACATTTAGGAAAAGCAGCCAAGTCTGACAATGTGTCGTAAAATAAGAGAGCTTGCCAGAGCCTGGACACAGAACCCTTGTGCATGAGAGCCTGACCAAAGCATAAGCAGAAATCTGATAGCTGGAAAAATACCCTGTAGTTAACGAGTATGTAAACCAAGGAACCACTGTGAGATTAAGTATCAGGTACTATTGCACTCTGCTGCACTAGGACATCTCTTTGGTTGAAAGACCTATTGATACTAAGGCCCTTCACCGGGCCTGGACTGAGTGTAGAGATGCAGACCTTCTGTGCATATAAGGAGGCCTTTATTTTCTCATAGTGAAACAGAAGTTCATCTGTGACCTTTCTTGGCCCTGACTCCCACCTCTTCCTGGAGCTCTCCTCAAGCAACTAAGTGAATGTTTGAAGTTGGAGAGACCAGCAACAAGGGGAATTTGTATTTCGTTCGACTAAGGCTTAATGAGACCTTTATTATTGCTTGTCACTACTAATGCTGGAGCTCAAGGAAGCTTTTTTTAAACAGATCAAGGCACTTTTTAAACTCTTGCCCCAAGGCAAATTGGTCACTTAGTTTGATCAAGCCTCTATGTTGATACAAAGGTCCATCTGTGAGGTTGCACAGACAGCTCTTGTAAAAGCCTTACTAACCTGGGTACATGCTTCAGATGTTATGCACTTAGCATTATTCAATAGCTTCTCAGCTGCTAGAGTTTTCTTAGGGCTCTGTTCATGTGTGTGTCTTTATCACCGTAAGGGCAATATATATTCTTTGAAATAGCTAAGTGGCTTTTAGCAAGATATTGGGAAGGCAAGGTGGTAATAATAGCTGCAGAGTGGCCTTCCTTGTAAGCCAAAGTGCTATTGAAACGATCTTGGCATTTTACACCATACAACTGCTGTGTGGGGATTAGAAACCTTGAGGTGTTAAGTCTGCAGTAAAAATGTCAAATAAGTAATTTGCAGTTTACTGGCTGTGCTAATAAAAAAAGAAATCCAAATCAGGAAAACAAACAAATTAATTTCTCTGACTTTCAGAAAATATGAAAGTAAACAAATATTTTGGTGTGATTTTCAAGTTTATTTTTATCTTTATCAAGCAAGAAAGAAGTTTAAATATGTTGTATGACAAAACTGTTTTGAAATAAAAAAATAAAGTAATGGGTTTGAAAGGTCGGTTCACAATTATAGGAGCTAAGACTAATGGACATTTGTAGCTGCACAGTAATAAAAATCATAGCACGTACATGTGTATCGCCTCTCATCTTGCAGTGGAGGGATCAATATTTACTGGAATTGCATTTCATAACACTAAAAAATGTTCTGATTAAGGTATTTTGCTTTGGAAGAAATGGTTTTCATTTTCATTTTTAAATTCTTTTTCACTCAGATATGTTTGGTACTACACTGAGATTCTTTGTTTTTGCAGAGCTAGGCACACTGCTCGTTTTTGTATACTTCACTAAGTACTGCATTCTATATCTTGTAGTGCTTAAGTAAGGTTTTACATCACACATTCAAAACATAGCATCTAAGAGGCTATGTTTTGACTGCAATTAAGACTCTAAGTCTTTCATGAAGCTTTGATTTTTTTTTCCAAAACATTTATTTACAGAAGGAAAAATAAATTTGCAACATAATCTTCATGCATCAACAACTGAAATAAAGAATAAACATCCAAATCATGTGAAATATGACAAATCATTCATGAAGGCACAGCAGATTATCAAGGTAGTAGGGAACAGCTTTGATATGTGCTCTGCATTTTTATATTTTTTCATGTTGTTCTCGTGTCCAGAGAAGGGCANCTATTTTTCCAGTAATTTCCCACATTCATAAAATACTTTGAGTTTTAGGTAAAAGCACATGAAATAGAGCGATGATATCATTGCCAACAGTGTTACTGCAAGTTACACATATACTTACTGTTTCAGAACCTAAACACCCTGTATCACCTGTTTGCACTACGTAAGGAAGATCCCTTCCTTCTGGAAAGACTTTGCTGTGATGGTAATTATATACTAGGGGAAGCTTGTGTACTGCAGGCATACCACCAATGTTAACTTCCTGTAGATGTTGCAGCTGAATTGCCCTTTGGTACAAAGTGCAGGCACAAAGCTATATAACAACAATGGGGCAGCTGCTTTCTGTTGTTAGCTTGAGCTATTTTTAAAAAATGCTGTAGCTTTTTGAAGTTTTGAATGAAAGCAAATCACAATCCAAACTGCCACCTTTTGAAGCTCAGTATCCAGCTTGGTCTTTTTTTTTTTTTTCCCCATGAGAGGTCTCCCATCACAGTAGGCCATCTGTCCAGCTCAAGAGTTCTGATGCCCTTAACAACCTGAAACGTTTTGTGGTTTGGACCTTTGCACATGGGGTAAATTAAAACTGATTTGTAGATCAGATTTCCCATGTTGTCCTGTGATCTCAATGATGCTCGACCAGGATCTTATATCCTCAGGAAGAGGCACCATAATTTCTGTCATCTATCTGGTTTGTACCAAGAAGCCTATTTTGATAGCAAAAGAGAAAATAAAAAGTGAGTAAATTGATATAAAATGTTCACACCTAATTTTTATATATTTTAAACAAACAGTTCCTTCCATTTGTATGTGGTCTAGGCAGTGTTGTGTATCTGTATCACAGAGTACAACAGCACAGCAGCTGTTGTCATCAGGAAGCAATTTCCCCACTAGCTGTGAGGGCAGGGTTCCCCTCAGCCCTCCTTAGGTGATGAGCAGTGAAGAAGACTGAATAGTTCCTTCCTTCCCAAACAGTCCTAATGAATGCTGTGTTATATCTAAAATATCTACAAATAAAAATTTAAAATATATTAATATATCTATAAGAAATAGTAAAAAAATCATCTGTGGTGCTTAGTGAGTATAGGGTTACTTATGTGAAGCTACAGTGGGCTAGGTCTTTAAAGGTGTAACTGTTAAAAAGTGTGAGACTTGTATGAGCTTGTAAGGAGATTTGGTTCTTAACTTTTATTGTCTACTTAAAGGATTTTTAAAGTCTTGATGGGCATCTCTTGCAGCTTTCAGACAGATAAATGACCTTGAGAGCCTTCTCCCTAGTGTCTGTATAAGACTATGAGTACTTGGAGGACCTGCAGTGGACTGTAACCAGCAGCATTTTCTTCAGCTCAGCCTGCTGTCATGAGAACCAGCTTTTTATAGTGGGCGCTCCCTTTAATTTATCTTGTATCATCCCCTTTGTGAGATTAATCTGGAATGAGAAATCAGAACTAATGAGAACACCAGCGTATTAGTTTTGTCCTGAAAGCCTCTCACTAAGGAACTGATATGATGGCCTTTCTCACGGGGTGTTGCTCTCCTGCTGGTAAATTGTGTGCAGTTTGTACTGGGAATAGCTGGCTTTTCAGTTTGATTGAGAACAACAGAATTTCTCCTCAGTCCTAGCTCAGGCTTAACATCGGTAGAGTTAATAGCCCTCTGCTGAAGGAGGGTAGTAGGGACTTCAGGACTTGGCCTGTACTTAGATCCACTGTAAATTAGAGACTTGTCAGAGCATATGGTTTTGTGTCCCTTCAGTGTTTAATAGAAGATGACAGTCCAGGGTCTTGTAGTCTATATAGTATGGAAGACACTGCTTTGCTAGGGTTACTGCTCTGGTGTTCCAAGGAGAGAAGACAGAAAACCTCCTTATTTCCCTCCACGATTTTCCTATCAACATCTATTTTGTTTTATCAAGAAAAGGAGTGTCCTAATTGAGTAACAGACAGTGAATATGTGAAGGCTTTTCAAGTTTTCAAAGCCCTGGAGGAATTAGATTAGATAATGAGAACAAGGTAAAGATGTTTAGTTTCCAGTGAGAAGCCTTATAATTGTTTATCCTGATGGTGCCTGAGTCCTGAGATGCAATGGGATATGCTGCAGATGCTATAGGGGGAAATGTCTTCTCAAGACATGGTGTTGCTATTGAAGTATAACACCTCCCTCTTGCTCCGAGGCTCTGCATACAGGGTGGTCATCTGTGCTGATGAATGGATGCTGCAGTAAGGCAAACACTGCTGTGTATCTTGTAAAGGCAGGGGAAAGCTACTCGGTGAGAAGGCATTGAGGACAAGAGTAACATAGTCTTTCATTCAGAGCTTACTTAACAGATATGGATCTGGGCTTTTCCCATGAAAAGGTATGGAGATCTCTGAAGGTTGGGGGTGGTGTTAGGACACCTCATCATGTTTGCCAGTCACAGCTGGTAACTGAGGATGGTAACACATGAGAGTGACAGGTCCATTTCCCCTTTTCAGTGCAGCTCCTGCAAGGGAATCTCTGAAGTCCTAGCAGAAACAGGATTTTGTTTAAGAGTCCAAAAGTTTCAGCAGCAGGTTTATGGATATTTTCAACAGTAACCGATGAGCACATAGGTGGCTAAGGTGAACTCTGATGCCCAAGCTAAAAATCTGAATGAGAGATGAAATAACCATTAAGTTATTCTTTTATTTCTGCTCATGGTGAGTCAACAAATAGATTTGGAGTTCTTCCAAAGTATTTGTGATTCAGTATCATTCACTGGATTTCTTCGAGTAATTACTTTGTGAATCTTTTAAAGTTCACAATAGCACAGCTGCACATCAAAATTCATACTGCGATAGTTAATAGATGTAAGACTCTGATCCTACTGTGGATGAAATCCTGGTATTAATGAAACTGAAGGGGAATTTCAACACCAATTTAATCGAGACCAGGACTGAATCCCAATGCAATCCTACCAAAGCTGCCTTCACACTCTCATATCATGGCAGAAACGAAGTTAAAAAACCTGTGTTGACTGAACAGTACCTGAAGCCAGATCTGTTTAAAAGATAAGTCAAACATCTGCACCACTTCAGTTGATTACTGAATTTTAAGAGCTTACACATAAATCAGTAAATTAGAAGATCAAGCCTCCTTCCCTGACAACAGATCATTGCAGGCATTTTCACTGAACTGCGCATTGCTGACAAGGTTTGGCAGAAGATGGATGATTTTGTTCTTCATGAATATTTTTCAGTGGCAGCTGACAGGCACTTTCCCTCTAGACAACAGTAAGCCAGTTTCCCCCATCCTTGTATTTATGAAAGTATTACTCTTTTCATTACCACCTGTGACATGGTTTTTATGGTCTGAACCCTCCCCAAAAGCACAGTACAGGAACGTCACACTCACACAATTACTCGTGAGATTTTGCAAGGCTGGGGCACTGGGCACGGTATCCTGGGCTTGTAGCTACCGGGAGTTACCGTAGGGCGAGCGATGGAAATGCAGGTAGTTGATGTCCAGTGTACCTGCGCGCGGCAAGACCGATGTCATTCGGCCTTTCACCACCAGATGGCAGGATCGTGCTGTTTCTTCAACCAGAACGCGTTACTCCTCTTCTGGCTTTCTGGAAGGGGGTTTTAAAGCTCTCCCAGGAACTGCTGTATCTTGTGTAAGAGATATCCAGCTTGTGACTGGCACTTATGGAAAATATACTGCCTGTCCTCGGCAGTTTATTTAAAGAACTATCACTCTTGACTTGAAACTGACCTGAGTTATGTTCTCAGCACTTAACCAACCATGAGCTTTAAGAAAGTGCAAATCAAGGATAGAAACTTAGTTTATGCTGTCTTTTCTCTGGATACTCCTGTCCTACTTGTTCCTCAGACAACTAGGAAACTGTAAAATAGTCAAGTCAACTTTTCTGACTGATGTTTTTTGCTTCCTCCTTCTTCCCTGTGGATTTTCTTTCATTAAATATACTCTGCAAGTGAATTTATTGTTTGTTTTCTTGTTTTGTTGGGTTTTGTTTGTTTGTTTGGTTTGGTGGTGTTGGGGTTTTTTTGCTGTTATGATCACCCTCAGCATGGTTCACTGTCTTTCAAGCTCTGAAAGACAGAGGGATGATGATTTCACAAATGGCACAGAGAGGAAATCCTTGACTTATTCTATCTAAAAATCTCACAGAGATAATGAAAATGTCACTACCTATTACCATTAAGGAAGAAGTCTACTTTGTTTGGCTTAAGGGAAAAAACAAGCTGATTTGTGCTGATCTCTTGGTAACTATAATAGCTTTCTCCTGCTAAATTTTATAGACCTACCCAAAAATTGAGTTACATACTGCAGTGATTTTTCAATCACAGATTAAGTATCAGGTTTATAGTAGGGGATTTTAAAACTTGTTTTGCATAGTGGCTAGGGCCAAGCAGCTATGTGTAAAGCCAGATTTTTGCTGTTCTGTTTTGGAGGTGTAAGGTGGATAAATATGGAACTGCAATTTGAAGTAAATAATTAGTCATAGTGACAGCAATGTCAGTGATTAATTGATCAGACAGGAGGTATGTGTCTGGTCAATGACAATCACTGAAAGTCGAGTACTTTTTAGACAGTGACAACTTGTTGCTTTCAATCTGGGACACCACAGTTTCTGCCATCTCTGTGTGCAGTGCCCAGGCCAGTACCAGTGTTTGCAAAGCCCATCCATCTTTCAGTGATAATTCTTTCCTGCCTGCCTCCAGTTGTGGCCATGTGATGGTTCTGCATAAGAAAACTCAGGTTCACCACCCCACTGCCAGCCCAGCTCCTGATGCTGTATGTACTGTCATTGTCTGTCTGCACTGTATCAGTGAGTGCCTAGAGCTTATGAACTGGAAGGACACTGTGAGTCTGCAAGACCTGCTGGGTGACATGTTGAGAACTTTGAGAGATTTGACTAGAGGCTGCTGTGCCCCCATTGTGATCATCCTGCTTAGGAGGGTGCAGTGTCAAACAGAGCCAGTCATTCCTGTGGGCAGGTGAGCCAAATGGACTTGTGCCAGACATGACCCCTTGCCAAACCCACTATGGCAGCAGGGCAACTGGTCATAGAGCTTGGAGCAGATGATAAGCTCAGGCGGATGTAGTCTGAGGGACTTTGAGTCTTCCCAGACTCAGATCCTCAACTAACAAATATGCATTTCTTGCAAGCAGTGGAACAAGGTGAATGACAGAGCTGCATGGAGAGGGGAGTATTATGCAGTTCCCTCCCCTGCCCTGACTCTGCTGCTGGAGTGGGCTTTCTTCCTTCTCCCTCCTTCTTGGTGCTGGAAGGCTTCATTGGTGATGGTTGTCTCCTAGTTTGGCTGTACACCAGCTGTGTGAACAATATAACCCCATCAGGAAAAGAACAATGAATAGGCACCGTTAAGTCTCTCTTTGTCAAGAGCTGTGGGTTGTTATTACAGTATATGCTCTGACTCTGGCACGATTCATTGGGCACAAGCAGGACTTTAGTCCTCAGCAGCACGCATGATTTACAGCTGTCAGCTTTATGTCGTCCTCTTGCCAGAGATGCAGTACCCAAAGCTGCTCCAAGCCATGCTGTGTTACAGCAGCAGTGATTGTGTCAGATTAAATGGAGGGCATGACTGAACTGCTCAGATGCATGACAGAGATCAGGGACAGAGGTCTGTGTCAATGTCAAAAACAAATGAATTCTCTAGCTTGAAGAATGTTTTGAAATAACCTGCCCAGTCAGGTTTGGTCTGCTACACCAGACATCACCCCTCTTCTTTGGCTCAAGGGGGCAAATTCACAGCACAGGTAAAGACAAAATATTCAAGTAAAATTTCCCATCTCAAAGATACTATTCAAAAGCTTTCATGTGCTTTGGTACCATGGACTCAGACAAACTGGTCTTTCTTCTGAGTTACAGTCTGAGATGTTTTGAAAAACCCATAGCTCACTGCTTTTTGTAACCAGACCATTTCAGGAAAGAGATGAGGTTACTCGAGGTATTTGTGCTGACACACACACAAAAAAGGGGACCATATTCCACACCAGGCCTGGAAATTAGTTCATTAGAATTATCTCTGACATTTTTCCCCACCCCCCCCTCAGCTGCCATTTCTTTTGTTCCAGCATAGATCCCTTTGTGTTAGCTCGTTCCCATATAATTCAGATTACCAGCTGGTTTCTGTGCCTCTGAAAAAGTCCTTACAATATTCTTCCATATTTGCTCAGCACATCCTCACATACAGCTGGAGAAAGGCATTGATCTGGACATTGATAGGACATACTTGATTTTTTTCATACACTGGGGAAAGTTTCAGAGAGTCTTGCAGCGTGCAGCTGTAGTCTGCTTTTATTCGGTTGCCTGATCATTTTGTAAATGTTTTCAGTCAAATAAATAGGAGGAGGAAGTCTTTGCATGTGGAGGTTTGAATAGGCAAAAGTAGCCCAAACAGGGAACCAAACTCTGTCCATTAGGTGCATTTAGCAGCTGCCACTTCTGCAGCCCAGGGGAGTTCACAGCAGGTAGATTATCACTGCAGGCTCATCTGGCAGTGCACTGGGTCAGACACAACCTGTGGTGGTCCATGAGTGAGAAGGAGTGTTAGAGAAATACCCTGTAGAGTTGCTTAAGCATCATAAAGTGGTTTTATATTTTTTTTCCTCTCTCTTTTTTTCCTTTTTTTTTTTTTTTCCCTACCTGGTATTTTGAAGGCCAGGACTGCACTGTCTCATATAACCATATGTAATCTGGAGTGACTGTTCTAGTAAAGATATCACAAGAGCTGACTATGCTCCCTGTGTAGAATGCAGATATGGTTCAGGAAGATCAAGTCATATGGGGGACTGGCAGTGCCAAGCATCAGGGTACAGAGGAAAACTGGGCATTGTGAGCATCTTTTCAGTAAGGGAATAACAGTGGTAGGTCAGCTAGTGGCATAAAGAGGACAAGCACCCCGTCAGAGCGTAGGTTGTAAACTCATATTCAAGTGCTTCCTAAATCTTACAGGATTTAAAATTACATTTTCTATCCCACAGGACAAAGTCCAGAGAAACAGATTTTGGATAAATTTTAGATAAGAACTCTCCCTTCTGTCCCCATTGAAGCTGCTGGATACCAAAATACTTCTTAAAAAATCCAAAACTGATTCTGTTCCAAAACATAAAGGTTACAGCAAGCCCTTTTCCTTTGAATTGAAGCAGCTCCTTAGCAAGCCAGGTGCTCTGAATTAAATTAGGTGGCTGCAGTGACCATGAGCCTAAACTGAAAACTTGCCACCTGGTTTCCATTGTGCATCTCATCCTCGGTAATTTGCTCCAGTCATACTGTCTCCAGAGACTGCTCCCTCATTCCTTCAGCCTGAGGTCCAGGAGAGAACCAGGGAGGATAAAAAAGAGCATTCAACAAGGGATTTAAGCACTGTCAAATTCAGCTTTTGCTTCTGTTTTGGAAGCTGGCCAGAATGTTTGAAGTCATCTGCACTCAGAGGTGAAGCCCTGGCCTTGGGCAGCTTGAACACCCTTGCTAGGTAATTGTACCAGAGCTTAAGACTGCAGGGAACTTGGGGAGCAGGGACAACACACACCAACAGGCCATAGGTGGACCAGGGCTTTGAGCCTGGCATGGGGAGGCTGAGACAGTGTCCTCCAGCAGGCTCTGCCAGCATGGCACTATCTGCACAAAACATCTCTGTTTCAGTATCTTTGCTGACAACCTGATAAAGGTAAAAAGGTCATTTTGGACTACATCTGTAAAGCAGATTTGGAAGCTGCTAAAATCTTTCTGAGTCTCACTGCTGATTTGGCAATATTTCATTTCTAGAGGCTCTTCTCTTAGAAACACCTGTCCTTCATGTTCTCCTTGGCTTTACCTCCTCCATTCTCTACTGCAGCCATTTATTTTTGAAAGATCAGTAGCTGCTGCTTCCAAGCGACGTCTGGGAAAATTACTTCAACAGCAAAAGATACTCAAACAGAGATGCTTGGAACATTACTCCCCAGCAACTTCAGAAACAACTTGAGGTAACAGAGATAGCAACAGTGCAGCCTAAAGGTAGATAGGATGTAGCTTCTTGTGTCCTGGAGAATGGCCTGAGGCTTCATTCCTACTGACTGGAGTCTGGGAGTGCAGGTCTGGTAGTGCTGCAAGGTTTCCATGGCAGGTGGTGGTAAGCGAGAATGTCTGCTGGCTGGGAAGACAGAAGATACTGAGGCTGTATCTATTTAAGGGAAATAACTTTTGAAGTTATTTAGAGAATAGTTGCTGTGTTTGAACACTCTCTTTATATAGTAAAGAAGCCAGAAGGAGCACAGATAAGATTGTACCAAGTTTCCCCCCCCCCCTTTTTTTTTTTTTAACTTAGAAATGTTCTTTTTCATAAGAAAGTCATCTCTTCTAAAAAAAAAATCTTTACGGTTCTTTAAATGGGCCCACAGCCTGACCCATTTCTTTGACAACTTAAAAGTAGTTGTCCTCTACTGGTGTAGAGATTTTAATTTTGGAACCTATGTTGTTCATAAAAGCATTTGAATACGTGGGATGAGCTTTATCCAAACACCTTTGTGACACAGGAACATAGTCATCTACAGTTCTGCCTCAACTAGTAGTTCTCTTCTATGTTTCACATGAATCATATGCTCAAGTCTCATCACATATACATGATGACAGCAGAGAAATGACCAGTTCAGCTAATCTCTGCCAGATTCAAAAGGAGATAGTGGGTGTACTTCTGCTCCAGATGTTAAGCAGTGAATTCCAAGATGAAGCATCAAACACAAACCAATAGGTATGAAGGACCAAGGGTACTGAGGAGACCTTCTTGACAGAGAATACAGGATACTTAACTCTTCCCAAAAGAGCAGATGGAGTTATGAGGAAATGATAGAGGAGTGGAAAGGAGATGCAACAAAGCTAGCAATTAATTTGCTATACTTGAGAAACTATTGACAAAGATATTTCTGTTAAAGAAAGACCAAATTTGACGCATTAAGACTGAAAGAAATATAAACCATATGCTGCTCTGTTTGACGCACTAAAAATGGTTCTTCTCTCTATTGGATTCCCTGGGGCTATTTTCAGTTTGGAGGTAATATATGTATTTAATTTTGTGGCTTAGCACTGGATAACCCAATTAGGTACAATGAATTTTATGTTCTTGTTCTACTTGGAAGAGTCCTTCTTGTTGAAATACTAAGACAACTAATTCTGAATGTTTCGTGTTTCACAAGTCAAACCTAAAAATTAGAATAGTTGCTTTTCAAGGTTGCAACTTGCTCTGTTTTGCCCCTGTTCTGTATTTTCTCTGAAACTTAAGGAAAGTATCAAGCCTCAAGTCAATTCTTTTTAAACAAAGAACATCTTGTATTTTAGACTGGAGGCTTTGATATTCCTTCCACAGAAGGCTGCAAACCTCTCTTTGGAAGAAGTTTGTATCGCTTCCAGCAGCTGCCTATTTACAAGTTTAAAACATTTTACAAACTTTGTGAATCTGTCTCAGAAACAATTTCAGGTTCTTCGAATTTAACAACAAATGCTGGCCTTGGTTTCAAGACCCACCGTTTGAAAGCTAAATTATCAGATGCAAGGACTACATATGTTTAAAATAAAAAGAAACATCCAGTGAGATATTTGTAAGTAGAAGTATAACATTCATATTTGTGTCATTATTCTGGTTTTGCTGCTGATATTGAGTTTGGGTAAGTGATAGGTAGTTATAAGCATGTTTAAGAATCCCCAATAATTCTTGTCTTTATGCTGTTTGTAGTCTAAGTATTTCACTATATGCTCCCCAGCTCTAGAAAGGATTTGAGCAATTGCACTGAGAAGATTGGTGTCTTCTGTATAATATCTACTTGTCTGACTTTGTTAAAATCAACATTCTATTTCTTGTAAGTAAGAACAATTCTGTTCCTCTTTGAAATAGTGGGAGTATCTTTGCCAACTTCAATGAGAATTTTAATGTATGTTAACAGAACAAAGAAATTCACTTTGCCACAGATAACTGCCATGTCCTTTTCCACAGATGAAATACTTTATGTAGCTTCTCAGCATCCAAAAGTGCCTTATGTATCTTCTCAGCATCCAACCTGTCCTGGTGGCATCTGCAAGCTGAGTCTTACACGTCTCTAAACAATGGTGGGACATTAAATGAGAACATGAAGAAGCCTATCTGTATGAGAAAGCACACTCATATGTTAAGTTGGTAAGGTCTGTTGCCCAGAGCTGAAATGCAGAAAGCTCTGTTTACCTGCAGCTGGAATGCAACCTTGAGATAAATTCCTTCTGCTTTGTCAACCACTACTTGGAAGATGAAAAACATTGCAAGATTGCAGGCAATTGCAAATAACTTCCCATATCTAGACCTATCCTATCTTCATTTTCTGACATCTGCAGAGAGAAGATAATAGTGCGTTGATTGGGACCCCTTCAATTAATTTTGTAACAAAAATCTTAGATAAATTCTAAAATTAACTTTGAAATCTTTAAGGTTGTGTTTATCTGCTAGTTATTTGCTGCTGATGTATTTGATGATCCTTGGGATTTTGCTGGTGTTTTTCACACTTCTGATTTGTAGATCACTGGTTGTATCTGTGAGGGACTTGATGGACCTATTACCTGGACATGAGTACTATTTTTTGATGACTCCCCCAAGCAATTGCAAGCTTCTTTAGGGAGGTGTCCGTGTTAATTTTAGTGGGAAACTGGGGCACAAGGGTTGCTGGAGAAGACCTCTTGTAAACTAGTCTTTTGTCTGCACTTTAAAGTGAAATATATAACAATGAGTTCTGTTCTCATTGCCCTTTGTTGAAGATTTATCTCCCCTTTCTGACTCAGTGTGAACTGTCTGTTAGCTGGGTAGTTTTTGGCTTCTTTACTAATCTTTCCAGTATATTCCTTAGTGCTGCAGTTTAGTGTTGCCAGCTCAGGTTTCAGGCTCTTGGCTCTGCCTAGGATTCTTTTGTGAAACAGGGTGTTATACCTGCTTATATCATCACCTCATCAGTGTCTTTAATCTTCTGAAATAAGTTTAATATAAGACGCACTTTTCAAGCAGAGTGTGACTTTTGTATACCTTAAGAAACTAAACAAAAGGCCAGTAACATCAAATAAGTAGAGCTTGTGCTGCTTCTGTTGTATCCACACATCCTAAGCTGGTTTAGCCTGTACTATATAGAGGTGTGACGACTACCAACATCTGCACATACTGTACTTTGCACTTTGTGTACATATTGTACACCTACCAAAGTCTTTGTGAAATCTAACGAAAAGGATAGAATATTTTTCTTCTTTCTTCCCTGCTTTCTTGCTTCTCTTTCCTTCTAATGATGTGTATCTAGGGAATTTAACTCCAGAGTCCTCTGCGGAAGCGAAGTACTCTCTTCATAGAAGTGAGTTGAGAAGATCTGAGCTTAAGCTTTCATTTTCCAAATGCAGAAGAGCAAACCTTTTTAACAATTAGAAAAACTGTTTCATTCCATGTTGACATGATGCCAACAACTGCACAAGTTACTTACACCTGCCCCCCATTCATGTGTATGTACGCATGCACTATGTATGTTTAGATCCATGTACAGTGTATGTTCTTGTCCCAGGTAAGAAGTGATAGGACAAGAGGAAATGGCTACAAGTTGTACCAGGGGAGGTTTGCTTTGGATATTAGGAAAAAATTCTTTACTGAAAAGGTTGTTACTAAGGCTGTCCAGGGAAGTGCTTGAGTTACCATCTCTGAAGGCATTTAGAAGAAGTGTAGTGGTTTAGTGACGGACTTGGTTGTGATAGTTTAATAGTTGGACTCGATGATTCAAAAGCTCTTTTCAAACTTAAACAATTCTGTGATTCTACCATTCTACGTATATACCACTGACAGGGAGGGGTAATTAGGCACTGCGAGATTATATTATAAAAATATCAATATATAATTTATTAATATTAAATAATCGGAACTCGCACCACCCCCTACCACCATTTAATAATAACAATAGTAACAGGCTCTTTGCAACGTTATGGAAACAATATACAGGTTGTAACAGGATCTGGAAATAACTATTAAATATATATTAACAGAACTCGAACCAAACTGGAAAAGAGAAGGTTTGTGGTCAATATACCACCTGCGGCCAGTNCATGTCTGCATAAGCCAGGATATGTACAAGCCCAAGAGGCCTGTTTAGGCCTACCACGACAACCACAAAGACATTTCTATTTTTGAACCTACAGTGAACACAGTAAATGTTGCTTTTAGAAAGAAATGGTGCTTTTAATTTTCCCTTCACAATTGCCTTCACATCTTATAAGCCACAGCCTTGAAGACACAGTTCTGCTGAACAGGTAGCTGTATTAAACATTATCCACTGTTTTAAGATACATTATCTTCATTGAGAGCACTGCTTTGTTACACTTATGAACACAGGATAAAGTATCTCCTTATGCAAAGACATTTTCAGAGCAATTATCTTATCTAAGTAAAATTAGATGGAAGCAAACTGTTATAAGAAAGTGACTTTGTTTATCTGAGTAATTATATCAGGTGATATATATTTGGTGGTGTTATTCCCAGCTTCCAGAATACACAACCAACATAGCCTTAACCTTGGAAACCTACCAAATAGCCTTAACCTTGGAAATACTTTTTTCTACTTCAGAATAGCAGGTCCTAATCTAGTTAATAAATGCGATGTCTGAAATGGTAATTCTGATTAGATTTTTATTAAAGGGGATAATGCCTGCTTCCCTTTGGCAGCATCCCTTTCCCCTTTGGCACCATCAGTCTCTGGAGTTAAACAAACTTCTGAATTACATGATGATGATGATTTAACTTTGATGCATTGATGTCAATATAGTTCCTTTTATATAATTAACATCTTTTAGTGGAAGCTGCTGAATTGTTATTGCTTTCTTAGTTGATTTTTTTCTGCTCTAAAAGTTAACTGCTTTCCTTGCTTCAGCAATTGTGTTTATTTGTGTTCGGGTGTTTTTAGCTGCATGGGTTTATAACGTGATACATACATATATATATCATATATATCAACATATAAAATGTGATAAATTACATTTTGTATTGACATTCACCTGTATTCTGCCATCTAGATTAACTATCAGACTAACCTTTGTTGAAGAAGGAGATTGTAAGTTCCTTAGTTTCTGGGAGAAAATTCTAATACTATTCTTAAGATGTTATATTTTGAAGCATGTGCTGGTTTAAGGGTAATTGGAATATTTTAATAGAGAAAATTATAGGCTGTGAAAAGGAAACAATGGTGATGTCTACTTCACTCATAGGNAGTTAAAGAAAAGATAGTTATCATAGGAAAAGTAGTGGGGGGGGGAAAGTAATTCTACTTTCTTCTGGATATAAGAAATTTTTATTTAAAACTTTTTATTGAAAGTCATTTTTTGGTCTCTTTATTTCCCACTATAGACCTAAGCCAGAAACAAAATTTAGTGTTTAATTTGCTGTCATATGAAAGGCCAGTATCTGTAGTTACAGATACATTTTGATCCCGCATACCCAGTTTGTAAGGAATTGAGATCAGTCACGTTTTTCATGACTGCTACCAGAGCCATGTTTGTTACGATGCTTAAGGTGATTTGCTGTAGCAGGTGACTGCTACAGTACCACTGTTTTTCTACCACCCTTAGATCATTAATGATGCCCTGGACAAGTGAAATAAGTTGCTTGCATAGTTAGTTGTGGATGAAGCTCTAAATATTACTCAGACACATGCTTATTTGAACTGCAAGTTCTGTATTGCTTTTCCTTTGCATGGCTATGATTAGCTTAGTAAAAAACAAGGATTGGTCTGAAAATATGTATAGGAAAATACTGCTGTACAGAAGTGACAAGATGAAGAACACATTTTTTTTTAAACAGAACTAAAGAGTCTTCTCAAGCCCAGTGACTTCTCACTTTGAATAGAATAAAACAACCTTCTCCAAATCAATCCCTCAGCCATACACTTTTTTTTTTTTTTTTTTCCCCTCAGGTAAAAACATAGCTCATGGTTTGAAATCTATTAATATGTATGCATAAAGATGGACTTGGAATTACAAAGATTTAGGTATTAACCATTCAACTATATCAACTTTACTTGATGGTGCCCTTTGAGGTTGCTCTTTGAAATTCAAAAGGATCTGACAAATGTGAGGGTTTTAATAGAAAAACTATCTGACATATGCATAATTTAAATTTTAACACAGCATAGGAAGAGGAAAGCAAGGGTAGTGGTAGATAAAGGACCTTTTCTTCTTCAGCTGTAGGCTATACAGTTTCATAACAGTTATTTCTAAATACAGGAACTCCATGACAGCATGCCAAAAATCTTGCAGCCTCCTCATGTAAGAAACAAACAGCACTGGCTGCTGAGGCAAGGGAGTTTGATTCTTGTGCAGCATGCTTAGTAATGCCCTCGATCTCAAGCAGGGATTCAAGGTGTTACAAAGTCAGCAGCTGTATCTGTAGGTAACAGGATTTTTTTTTTTTTTGGACAAGTCTCTCAGTGGATTAGAAATTACCTACTGACTGCATGTTGTGGTGGTGTGAACCTGCTTAATGTTTCTTCCTAGAAACACTCATGAGCACAGCTGGAAGAAATAAGGACCTTCCAAGGTAGAAGATCTCCAAACAGCAGCCTTTACCTGCCAAGTTATGTGGAAGACTGTCCTTCTCTGAGGTACCAAGGAAGAACATCTGATACATGAGTGAGGGAGAGCCCATGGATCTGGAACACTGAAAAATGAGAAAGGATCAGACTGGTCAGCTCTCTCTTTGGGATGAGATGGAGGGGAAAGATTATTGAAGGTGTTACTGGGTTATTTTTATGGTGTCAAATGTCAGATAACCAGAGTTAAAGGTAAAAAGCTCAGTGAATGATTAGCTTTTTCCTGAGATATCCAGGAGTATCCTGAGTTTTGTAGTTCTGAATGATTATTACCCTTTGGCCCAATCAGAGGAAAAGCATTAGAATTCTGACCAATGTCCTGCTACAGACCTTGACTTTCAGGATCCAGAATAATACATGTCTTTACTCAAGGACTGGTCAAAAAGACTTAACATCTTGAGCAAGTAATACTACTCAGTGACATTTTTAAAATTAAAATCTCTTTCTGAAAACAAATATGGGTGTAAAGGGAAGCAGAACAGATTTCAGAGAGTCATCCCTAAGATTGATTAGTCAGTACAAGCACAGAGCAAATTTCGTGATCTTTTTCTAAGGCAACAGTATTTTTAACACTTTTTTGATGGCAGTGATTTCAGCCATCACTATAGGAAATTGGTGATTTTGCTTTTAGTTACTCTAATTTATAACCAGATATGTATCTGGCCTAACTTGCATACGTACAGAAGCCCATATCTCTTCCCTCAGTGCTTTCTTCACAGACCTGTTTCTTGATATGCTTCCCCAACTCTTAAGAAATACAGGAGGTTTCGGGACTTCTATGTGTTTAAGTAAGAGATGCTTTTAGGTGATATGGCAGTGTTAAAACCTAGCAAGATTTCATAAGCACCAAAACCAAACTTTGGGACAAACAGCTTAGTTCTCCTCAAGGTAGTCCATGAATTAGCTAGAAAAGCAGCTTCTTGCTGTAGGCATTCTGAGGAATGCCTATTTTCCAGTGAAGAATTTCACCAATTAAGCAGCATTTGTGATGTGCTGAAGAGACCATGGCTGCTTGTTTCTAGAGAAACAAAGAGAGGATGTTTCCTTGTTGGGACTCTCCTCCTTCTCTTTCAGTGCAGGGAATATCCATCTTGAAGTTTCACTAGCCAAATCTATGCCATCTGTCTGAACAGCTTCATGCCTTTCTTCTTCTTGCTTCTGTCCTCACTCTTCCCACTCCTCTTTCCATATTTACTTACAAACATTTCCCTGACTTCTTTTTTTGCTCTTCGTGTGACTGGCATTTATAGACTATTTCTATTACTGTTAAATGTCCTTCTTTTTCAGCTTTGGATCTTGTCAGCTTTGGATCTTGTCTCTCTTCACTCTTTTTCCTTGCATCTCATGACCATGATGTGTCAGATCCTACAGCACTCTGTGAGCTTGTGCTGCTGAGGAGTCTATGAGAATTTACAGGTGTGAAATTTGTTGGGAGGCCGGGGTTTGCTGATGCTGTTACACTTGGTAGAATAGACAGACAAAGATATTATGGTACATGGTATCAACTTGAGGATATTAGTTGAAGAAATAAGACTTGTAATGATGGAAAAGTCAGTGACTGAACACTGGAGACATGCCATTGTATATGACAGCACCGCATTTACAGAGCAAACTTTCAGGACATTAGTGCACTTGGAGCATTAGCATAAGGGTTTCTTATTAGTATTTGTTTCAGAGATATGTAGTAATTAATTTTTTTGTTTGTTTCTTCAACCTTACCAAGCAAAACAAACAAACAAAACAAGTGTGTTTCTTAAATTCCTGCATAAATCACATTGTGTGGTGTTCAGGCTTAGAGATTAAAGGGTAAAAAGAAAACTACTTTTTTTTCAAGTCTGCATGAAATATTACATGGTTTTACATCTTTTAAATGGATAGGTCAAGATAAATTGTACAAATTTGGTTTTGATTTGGTTATTTTATATGTGGATATCACTGAAATAATATTCTTCAGGAAGCTACTATCTGCAGAACACCCTCCACATCTAGCTCTTTCAGTAGAACATAACAGCGTCATATCCTCCCAATTTGCTCTCCTGCTAGAGCCTCACTCATGAACAATGCCATATCCTTTGGTGCATATGACCATGTGCTTGAGAGGGATTGCAGATTTACATTAGGCAATTAAATGTTTCCAATTATAGAAAATGTATTTGGAAGAATGCCAAAATGCTAAATAGCTTGATAAAAAAAGAAAGGTTCTTTGTTTCAATTATTTCTTATTGCACTACATGCTTCCTCTGCCACCACTTCATTAGAAACAAGAACTCCACAGGAGGAGATCCTGTTCTTTATTAATTTATTTCAAGGCTATTAACAGTACTTGTGACAGCAATACCAAAACTCAAATTCAATGACAGCATAATAAGTAAGGAAAATAGTCCAGTGGGTTATGCCATTAGCGTGAGAGCAGAGAGGAATATCCATAATTCCCTGACAAAGCCTTCTCATGCATTCAGATCACTTGAATCAACATGATTAGAGGTATTTTACTCTTGTGGAAAATCACACAAGTAACCTCCAGATGTTTCTTTCTTTTTTTTTTTTTTTCCCCTCNTTTTTTTTTTTTTTTTTTTTTTTGACAGCTTCTGCATTCAGAAGGGTTTGTGAGGATTGTTAGCTGAAGAATTGCTTGGTGATTATTTAAGGTGTCCTGAAAGAAACATAACACATGTTTATTTGGCTTCATGAACATATTTTGTTTCACATTGTAGCATCTTGTGGGAATGAGATTAATGTTGCACCCAGCTGGATATAAAACTTTTGGCCAAGTGTCAAGGAAACAGCCTTGGAGTGGGCCTTTTTCTGTTCCGTAGCTCTTATGTCCTTTGTGATAAGGGAATGGTAACTGAAAAATGAGACTGGGATTTTTAGTTCATTCAATACACTTCTAATTAAAAAGAGGGCTTTGCAGAGGAGTTTGCTAGTTTCCTAAGGATTATGGAGTTTAAAGGGTCACAACTTCTTGTAGCAACTAGTTGACAACATTAGGAGCTTAGTGCCTGTTTGGATTTTGAAAAAAAAAAAATGTAGGTGAGATAAGAAAAAGAATCCACAGTAAAATTTACAAACCAATTAGTCAGCATTATAACAAGTCACTTCACAAATGAAGACACAAATAGAAATGTTTATGTTGGGGATTTTTCTAGCCCTTTGAGCTATCTTGTTTCTGGTTTTAAATAATTGAGTTTACTCACCGAAATATTCAACTCGCAACAGCATTGAGTTAGATGCAAAAGGACATGTTCAATTGTTTGTTTTTATAATGAATTGTGGGACAAGTCCTCACTCCTGAGTTGGTGCAATTTGAGAGGGATTATATGAGCTCAAGAGCTGTTGCTACGTAATTAGTTGTCAACTAATTTGTACTAAGACCGGATCACTTGAAGAAAGTTTTCACTAGTCATAGTTACTGAAACGTGTATTTTACTGCTTGTGTTACCCTGTTGCTGGCACTCATATTTTCCCTTGGAGAGCATGCTAGTGAACTCTGAAGACCACAGCTCTGGATGTTAATGTTGCTGTCCAAGACAACTGTGACACATCAGTCTGCCTATCCCGCACTACTTTGCTATGTAACACACCAACTTCTAGGAAAAAGCGTAGCCTGTGTTAGCCACATAACAGCATTGCAAAGAACGGTGAGATGAAGGCTGATGGAGATGGGCTGAGCAAACCTGGCCATACATGCATCATGCCAACATGTTGGACTATCCCAGAGCTCACAAGTAATCCTGAATTATTGCCTGAGCTAATCCCATTCAGACTCTGGATTCCTTCCTTTCCATGCTCTAGAACTTACTAAAAAACTTCTCTGGAGTGCTGTCTCTAAACCAAGTTTGGTTTTGAAAGAAGGCTGGGAGCTGTCTCTGCAGTGTAGAGTAGGTTTAGTCCTTTTCAGAAATGCTAACTGCAAAGCATGCAATCTCTGATGATACTCATTACACTCATTATCTTTGAGGCTAAGGTCACCCAAGGCACTTCTGCTGAGGAGCCAAGATTGAGCTTCTCAAGGCAACTGCTGGTCTAAGTGCATCCAATTTGTTTAACTGAGGTCGAATCTAACACAGAATTCCTTGGGGAGGAAGGATAAAAGAGAACTGGCTTTCAAGGTCCAGTTGGTATGAATTTGGCAATATTGTCAGAAATCCAGAAATACTGAAACTAAATTTGAATTAAATGGTCATCATTATAAAATTCTACACTGCTCACTTGCATTTACATGCAACAATTGCATTTCATTATTGTTGCTAACCATCTAGTAGTTACAAAGACTCTTTTATGACAACTTAACAACCAGACTCTTAATATTTGTAGTGCAATTAGTCTGAAATAGTCTTAAATAATGTCCTGTTTACAACTGAAGTAATAAACCAAGAGCACCAGGGGACAGAAAGGCTAATTAAAGGGGACAATTGAAGAAACAATCCAGTGCTGGATGACTGGAAACATGCTGTTATTGTTCCTGTATGGGGCAGATTTATGCTAAAGGTGATTAAACCTTAGAAATACTTGGTTTCTTTATGCATCTCTGTTTGGACTCACTAGACTTGATTCTCATTTACAGCCAGACTTCTTTACACTTCCAATGGTAGTATAAAAAGCCTTTAGGAGAATATTTACTGCCGAAGTGGTCTAAAGAGGGCCTAGTGTAAAAAAGGCAATAAAAATCAGACTGGACAAAAAAAGTTAATAGGAACAGTTTTCCTACCCTTGAATGCTCAATATTTTATGAAGGCTGTGGGATCTTAGGGAATTAATATCATTGCTATATAATGAACACAGACTGACTGTAACCAAATATGTTGTGCCATTACCGCTAACATCCAAACGCTCCTGAAGTCCATTGGAGCGCTTGGCCACCATTCATAAACCAAAATTGGTCAGCAGTGATTCAGGAACTCTTGTCATGCTTCCAAAATCTGCTTTTTATACACTGGATATCTGCCACATGCATGTTCATTACAAACTCAGTTTTGTAATTCTACATGTAGGCTTTTAACGAGAGCTAAAAATCAAGACACCTGAAGCATTAGACATTTCAAGACTTGTGGCCAGGTTTGGTGTCTCATGTTTTCAAGCATTCCTCTGCAAGCTGGAAAACCAAGATTATTTTTCTGTTTATTTTTTTTTAAACAAAAGCTGATAGCAAACTGATCAAATTAATCTAAAAACTTTAGATTTATTTCCTAAATAAACTGAAAATTGTAGCAGAGATGCAAAAGTCGATAATGCTGGCTAGTGGTTATGTGTACTCACAGGGACTCAGGAAGACTCTGGAAATGCTACCCTTTCCCAAAACAAGACTCCACTCTCAACTGCTTACAAGTAGCTGCTTCTGTGCAAGGCCCAAGGGCACACTTCCCATTGCCAACTCACCCATGTCAATGAACACCGCAGGATGACAGGGCCCCCATCTCGTAACCTTGAACTAACAGTATTTTAAGCAGTCCTATGCCATGTTTGCCATGCATTCTATAGGTATAGGTAGCAGGCCTGTGCCAAACCTGTGTGAAAAAGGTCCTGCAGAATTAATTGCAATCCATAAATACACTACAAAGATTTTTTTAAACATAAATAGAATATGAGCTGATACTTTGGGTTGTAACTGACATTTTCCTTACAACGTAGCCCCTAATGCATGATATTGTTTGGGGTTTTTTTTCATCTTTTTTTTTTTTTTTTTCCCATGCTCCTTATTTTTACCAGCTAAATGTGATGTGTCTGGTTGTTAAGTGGTTGTAATGTAAATGAGGTTGCAGTATCTCTGCTCTCATAAAGGTCAGCCTTACATCAAACTGCAGTCATACATGGGCCCATCAGTTAATTTCTAATGTAACTCCACTAAAGTTGGAAGATATAACACTTGGGGACAATCTAACTGTGTAATTTTCCAAGATCTTTTTTCTGATCCCTTTCTTTCTCATTTTAAATTATGTTAGATGTCAAGACGGACATAACTGCTAGAGAGAGTCCAACACAGAGCCACAAAGATGATTAAGGGAGTGGAACATCTCTTTTAGGAGGAGAGCCTGAGGGAGCTGGGGGTCTTTAGCTTGGAGAAGAGGAGCCTGAGAGGTGACCTCAGCAATGTTTATAAATATGTAAAGGGTGAGTGCCAGGAGGATGGAGCCAGGCTTTGCTCAGTGATGCCCAATGACAGGACAAGGGGCAGTGGGTGGAAGTTGAGGCATAGGATGTTTCATGTAAACATGAGGAGGAATTTTTTCACTGTGAGGGTGACAGAACACTGGAACAGGCTGCCCAGGGGGGTTGTGGAGTCTCCCTCTCTGGAGATACTCAGAATCCTCCTGGACGTGTTCCTGTGTGATCTGGTATAGGTGACCCTGCTCTGGCAGGGGGCTGGACTGGATGATCTTTTGAGGTCCCTTCCACCCCTGACATTCTGTGATATGCCCATCTGTGATATAAATCAATAACTGGCTGGGGAATAATGTGACAAATGTTGCTATGCTTGTGTTTCAGGAGGACATATGAGGCAGACTCATTCAAGATGTTTTGAGAGGATGGAGATATGATCTCTGAACAAAAGATCTTTGAAGCCTCTCGTTATCAAAAGACTGCAGTCAAAGTAAGCTAGGAGGTCTGTAGGGGAATGGGGATGAGTCTGAAGATGTGTAAAGGGACACTAGACCTTCAGTGAACGTTATTCAGCATAATAACATTGATAGAGTAAAGTTGAGATGTGTGTCAGAAAAGAATAATAAGAGAAAATCAGATCTTAAAACTGAAGTAGCCTGATCAGACAGGCCTTGGCTGAACTAATGGGAAAGCACAATACAGGAAACAGTCATGTCAGAAGAGATTTGTAAGTAATGATCAAACTCAAAGTGAGTATAAATTCTCAGCACTTTTTTTCCCCCTAATAATTCAATGTTCTTTCAAGTGAGTTATATGCAGGGAAAAAAATTTCTTAAAGGACAGTAGAAGTCATATTATTTATTAATAATTTAACAGTAAGAACTGTGTAATTTTTTTCAGGGATGTTGAAATGAATGACAGAAAGTTGGAATGAGCAAGGGAAGCTAGGAAGTAACTTGTTTTCTGAGGAAACTGGAGGGCAGTATTTATATATTGCTTGTGATGGATCTCATTCCCAAAGTCTGTCCTGCCCAAGGTCTTTCGATCTGGGATTTATTGGTCTCATGGTTCAGATTCCAAGCTTTTCACTAGTGAAAGCACTGAATAATTGTGAGTTTGAGTTAAATTCACTTACTGTTAAGGGCAGATTATTAAAAATTATTTCCATCGTACATTCCTCTGTTTGTTTTCAATATCAAGGTGATAAAGAGACTGATGAAATAGGGCAGGATGTTATGGGAAATTCCTGCCTTTAGAAGCTGGCAGATTGCCTCTAAGCAAACAGCACTAAATGCCTTGTTGGTTTTTGATTGTTTGTGTGGGTTGTTTTTTTGTTTTTTTTCAAATGAAACTCTGTGGAAGCTGTGTGGGAGGAAGGTTTATGAAAAACCATCAGAGGCACAACGCTTTAAAACTTGCTTAGGAATGGAACAATGTACAAGAAGCAGTTTGAAACGCTCACAGTACCAGGCTTAGATGGATAGTTGGTGAAACTTCACAGCCAGTGGTATCTTCTGGGGACTTGATCCTGTAAATTAGGACAGGATTTTATCACACACTGGATTTATGAATGCAATATTCATGTCAGGGAGGGAGAGGAGAAAGATAGATTTTTAAAATTACGTAAAATATTTCTTGTAAGCAGCTTAATTAATTTTATTCTTCTAGACCAGCTGGATAAATCAATAGAGAGCAAATTTAACTTTTAAAAATATTTTGGGAAGGACACTTGCATCTTCTTTTCTTTTATTCTTTCCATTAAGTTCTCTGTTTCTGGAAACACTTGTGCTTCAGACTCTTCTGTATAAATTAATGTTTCAGTTTATGCAGATCCATACTGTTCTTTGCATCCCAGACTTTGCTGGGTGTTCATGTGTGAGAACAGTATTGAATCACAGTGTTTGTAAAGGGATATTGGAAGTCCAGGAAATAACTAATAGACTCCAGATATTTTCACCTTGAAATCACCACAAAGAATCCAAATTTTGATTGACGAAGTGTTGGTATTTGTAACCCTCAGTCTCCTGAAATATTGCAATTTTCATGTAATGAATCCCCCTCTTTCATGTACCCAAAGGTAGGCCCTTAACCACAACTTCTCTGGATCTTTAAATGTAAGCCTTTGACAAGTGCTATACTCTGGTTATGTTCCTCCATTGTCTTAAAGAGAAGAGATCCAGTTTTTAAACCATGTGGCTATATGGTCTAGCAGTTGTGGGAGGATAACAAACAGCACTTTCTTCATGTCTTTAGCTCACAGAAGAGTCACTGAGCTGTTTTGGCCCCTTTGAGCATGTTCAATGATGGCATTTGAGTTGCAGAACACTGTTTCCATCATCCTTTCTCTGCATGATAAGGACACTGCTAAAAGGAGATGGCAAGAGCATGGTGATTCTCCCATTCTTTCTCATAGCTAGAAGGTCAAGGTCCTTTTTTCTGAAGGTCATTTCTCCCCATACCTTGCATCAGTGTAGACAGAGACAGGAACAAATATAATCCACAACTGATGGATACCGGTGCTGTGCACAGGAAATTTAGTGTGTGCTCTACAGTGGTGATTGTATCTCCTTTGTATACCCTCCATGGATGATCATCTTCAAGTAGCCTCAGCACCACTGTGGCTGTATGTCTCATTCATTCCAGGCATCTAAGGACAGCCAGTGCTACTCTCTTACATCCAGAAGAGATGCTGTTTGCTTTCTTCTTGAGATCCCTAGGGAGACACAGAATCCATATGCAGATGTGTGGGCTCTTCCTGGACCCTGAAATGTGGATATTTACTAATCACAAGTTAACCATTTTGACATTTGCCAATAATCAGTAACCAAAGTTTCTTCAGGTGCTTTTAAAAAGTGTCTTAAAGTGTTGACCATCAACTCACTCTTGGGGCCAGATGACCATTGATGTCCCTTTCATCTTGGTATTCTACGATTTATGACTGGTCTGCCATAAGGTTGAAATTAGAGTTCTAACAACTTCAAGCACTATTGAATGTTCAGAATAAATTTCTTCCTGCAGGAAATGACAGGATGCAGCTCCTTCTGAAAGGAACAGGGAAGTCATTCTTCCCCCATACTCAGCACTGATTAGGCTATACCTTGAATACTGTATCCAGTTCTGGCCCACTCAACTTAAAAAAGATGTTGAGATGCTTCAACATCTCATCTTGTTGTCCAGAGAAGGGCAACAAGGCTGGTAAGGGGGCTGGAACACAGCCCTACAAGGAGCAGCTGAGGGAGCTGGGGTTGTTCAGCCTGGAGAAGAGGAGGCTCAGGGAAGACCTTATTGTTCTCTCCAACTACCTGAAAGGAGGCTGTAGCCAGATGGAGGTCGATCTCTTCTCCTAGGCACCCAGTGACAGGACAAGAGGACACAGTCTCAAACTGCACCAGGACAGGCTTAGGCTGGATGTTAGGAAGAAGTTCTTCACAGAAAGAGTGATTTGCCATTGGAATGGGCTGCCCAGGGAGGTGGTGGAGTCACCATCCCTGGAGATGTTTAAAAGGAGGTTGGATAAGGCACTTAATGCCATGGTTTAGTTAATTAGAAGGGTTGAACTCGATGATCTTGAAGGTCTTTTCCAACCTGTTTAATTCTGTGATTCTGTGATTCTCACACAGTGTGCAAGCAACAGCAGTGCAGTTTCCTGCTTGACATCCGTCACTGCAGCAAAGCATAACTGCCACATTCTGTGTTCTCTGCTAGTAGCAGGAGCTGCCAATGCTGTTCACCAGGGAAAATCTAGCCTGTGAGGAGCTGTGTCTGTGCGATTATGCAGTACATCAGCATGTATGCCCATAAAGACATTTATGATTCATGTCAGCTCAGTGGATAGTAAGGTAGGTATAATTAGGCCAATAAGAGAAGAACCACCTGGGGTGTGGAAGATTGTTAAAGCTGCCAGTTCGAAGGGGTTGCAATGACGTACTAGTCCAGGTCCAGACATGCTTTAATCAGCTCCGTTTTTATTATACAGCAAACAAACTGTCATGCTAAACTACAGAAAAAACGTGCAAACAGGTAAGCCTGTGTTTTGCAGCTCCTGAGGTAATAGATCTCTCTGTCCCATCTAGGGAATGAGTAGAAATACAGGTAAGGACCAAGGAGATGCATTTAAGGATATCTCCTGAGTTCCTGTCGTGACGCACATGGAACCAGCTGGAACTCCTGCCTCAGTTCTGAACCAACTGTGGCTCATGATCCTACTCCTTGGTTACCTTACCCATTTCAGTTCTCACTCTGGCCATTTCTAGTGGTGGTTTGCCAGGCCTGTATACTTGGCTATGGAAAGGCCATATGGAAAAAGACAAAGCCCACAGATGAGCTTTGCCATCACAATCAAGATGGTTGGAGTGAGGGCAAGACACATGTCTCAACAGATGTCACTCAGCCACAAGTTTCAGTACAGATATAGACAACATCTTTGGAGTGGAGCCTACAGAATAGCAGAGATTAGTAGCAGTGTTGAAGCAGCTCTTGCCAACCTCTTCATACTAATGTCACTCAACAATCTGAAGTATCTGTAGCAGAATTAAGTAGTGGAGTTGAAGATTAGGGCCAGGAAGCCTCTCCAGATACTGAGCACAGCTCTGCCAAAGTGCCTCTCAGGATCTGGGGAAGTATGACGAACAGTGAGAATATTTAGTGGATAGGGAGGGGGATGTGATAGAGACATATTTGTCTGTGAAATGCTTGCACTGGTGGGCAGGAAGGGAGATGTTAGTTGTAGTGACTGTAAATTTGGAGGAGAAAGGGAAAAAATAATTTTGTTAGTTCTTACTGTAGGTAGGTTGTTAATGCGTTTTCTTTCCCAAATGATCACAAACTTCCCAGGTTTCCAAATGATATACTACTGTGCTGTTCCTTTGTGTCCAGCGGACCCTCACTATTTGTGGTTTCAGGCAATGAAGTTCATCTTCAAATATTTCGAATGCAGAAGCAAGAGAGACAAGTTCAGTAGTGTTGGTTAGTTTTAGGAAGGATCTCATCGATTGTACCTATCCCAGGCAGTTACCAACAACACCTAGTAAACCAAGATGCTTTTATGGATGCTGCCTGTGGAAGTGAGAATATAATATAGCCGCCTTCTGTGGGAGGAGATGGGGAGAAATTGCAGCCTTACTACAGCACTTCTGTGTTTTAAATGGCATTCACACAACCTGATGTGGCATAATGGCAGGACTGTTCTACAGCCCATTGTAAAACTGTATCATCTTCAGGTTAAAAAGCACAAAAACAACCAATCCCTCTCAGGAATTCTGGACGCAGTATCTAAGAGCTTACAATCTGAACAAACAAAATGGAGACAAGATGGGAGAACAGGGACATCACATTAAAGAAAAGCCATTTATTATGAGAAATTACTTTGCAATGATTTAAGGCACTGAAGTATTATCATACAAATAAACACTTGATGAAAGCACAAAGAGAAGTGCCTGAGGTAATAACATGGATTTAGACCAGGACAGGAGTGAAAAAAACAAGCTCGTTGAACTGAAGATAACTTCTGAAAAAAACTAAAATGGAACTATCCTCCGCTTAAATGAAGGGAAACAGCAGCTGCTGGGGATGGGAAGGCTTTTCTACTTATAGCCATTATTTTTCTAATGAGAATAAATTACTCCTTGGGAAAAGCCAATTGTTGCCCTATTTGATCTGTTGAAATCAGAATGATGATGGTGGTGAGAGTGGTCATGAAAGAAACATTAGCTGTAGCGTCAAGACTCCACTAAATGAAGTGTTGGGAGCACCTGCACCCAGATGTGAGGGACTCACTGTTCACAAGAGAATATTGTATTTCAGGCTGGTACTGTGCAAATATCTTTCATGCTGATAGTGAACTGTGGATAAAGGAAAAGAATGAAGAGATAAAATATCTATCATAGAGTGCTGTAGCAGTTCCTGGGACTCCTTCTTCGTGGAAGCTTCTGGACAGAGCCACACACAGATCAATATGATCCAAGCAATGCCAATTTATTGAATATGAACACGCATTTATATATCCTTCCAACAGACTGTTCAGACCAGCCCATTACAAAGCAATTGATCCAAATCATTAAAGGACAAGCTGTTGCCCCAAGCAGCTGGCCCAGATTGCCAAGTTGCAAACTATCGTGGCATTCTATAATTGGTGTAAGTCGTTAGGGCACGAGCTGTGAGGGAACCAAGTGGTCAGCTCATCACTATCTGTTCAAAACGCCACTTTTTTTGCTTTGATCCTCCTGCCGTTGTTCATTTCTCCTGCCGGCTGCTGCAGCTTGTGTCTTTGGCCCTTTGGATAAACTTTTCATGTAGGCTGTGAAACTTCAACTTACAAATTAGCAGTTAGCACAGCTTGGATTGCTCACATGTCCAGTTAATACAGAATGTTTCCTTACAGAGTGCCACAAGGATGATTGGGGGACTTGAGCATCTTCCCTGCAAAGAGAGACTGAGAATCCTGGGGCTGTTTAGTCTGGAGAAAAGAAGACCGAGAGGAGATCTGATCAATGTATACAAATATCTGAGGGGTAGGTGTCAAGTGGATGTGGCCAATCTCTTTTCACTGGTCAGCAGCACTAAGACAAGGAGCAACAGCTACAAATTGGAACATAGAAGGTTTTACCTCAACATGAGAAGAAACTTCTTTAAAGTGAGAGTGATAGAGCACTGGAACAGGCTGCTCAGACATGTGGAGTCTCCTTCTCTGGAGACATTCAAAACCCATCTGGATGCATTCCTGTGTGAACCATCCTAGGGGATCCTGCCTTGGCAGGGAGGTTGGACTCGATGATCTCTGAAGGTCCCTTCCAACTTCTAAAGTTCTGTGATTCTAAGCTTCTGAGTGGATAATAGCCAAGGAAGGGCCATCACACTAATTGTTATAGGTTTAGGACTAATGTATTATTGCAAATAAAAGTTTTCCAGAGTATTCCAGAATAATAAGGGGACTGGATAGTTGCCAGAGGGTTGGACAGAACATTACAAAATATTTTTTTATCCCATCCCATCCCATCCCATCCCCCTGCAAACCTCTATGTAATCTGAAGTTACGCTTCTTTCTCTCTCTGTTCTCTGCTCTCCTGCGCTTTGCTCTTACTCCTCTTGCTCCTTCCTTGCTTATCATTGTTTGGGTCTGGGAGGTAAGGCCTGGTGCAGCCAGGACAGAGGAGAATTATTTCAACCACGCAATGCAGCCTATGGGCCTTGGTCAGGGGGGTCTGGACTACTGTTGGATTATATGTGTATATATATTTATATTTATATATTTATTACCTTTTGTATTTAGTCTACTTTTGTAAATAATAATTTCATTTAACTTCCAAATTCTCTGTGAGTGTTGCTATTTTACTCCTTTAGGGTAAATTCTACATTCTGTCTGGTGCAAAATCACCACACTGTTCAAAGCAGATACTCTTTTGGGTACAAGCTAGATCAGAAGACAAAATAAACTCCAGTGATACAAACAAATCAAGCACAAACCCGAGAATTTTCCTAGCTCACTGCCTTACTGACATGGTGGATTGCAAATGTGCAAAACAAATCTAGTCTTCAAATTAATTTGATATGCTTTTAAAGCTTTTACCTGTCTTTATATATATTTAGAATAAATTGCATCAGCAGATAAATAACAGTTCATTGTCAATACTGACTGCAAGGGTTGTTGCACAAGGTTGGCTGCAGCTCCAGAAATGGCATGGAAAGCCAGACTCTGCCTTGTTCTTCTAAATAAAATGATACTTGACTTCATATTGGACATCTGAGTTGCTTGTGGAACAGGAGTAAGACTGGGTGCGCAATTATTTTTCTCCTTGCTTACCATTTCGGTGGATAGCAAGCTATTTCCTCTCCAGAGCATTTCCAAAGTATCTCCTATTATTTACCATGAAGGGTTTTCATCATTTATCACAGAGATGTGACTTTAGGGTGCTTCTACCTCAGCACAAGCATACAATACTTTGTGATAGTTACAGGAACAGCTTACCTGTTACCACTGATACTAGAATATCATATTGCTTCACTGGCACAATGAATATATGGAACAAGTCCATAAAGGAAGTAATCAAGGATATGGACTGGTGAATATAAGTTATTAGTAACAGGAAAACCCACTGCATTGTTTCAGAGTCTGGGCACTTAGCTCAGGCCATCCCTGATCCTAACCAAAGCAGCTGACGCTGGTCTGAACTGATGCTTTTCTCTTGTGAGGAAGAGCCTAGAAGTCCAACATTCTTCCTCAAGCAATTTTGGAGTGGGGAACAACTATGCCTGTGTAATGAAAGTATTCAAAATTAATGATGATATAAATTTTGATATCCAGGCAGAGATTGTTAATAACTATGAAAACTGTTTATTAACATTAAATCTCACCACAAAACTTATATACAAGGTTCAAAACGCAGGGTTTGGAAATGTAGACATACAGGGAACAGGCAAAACTGGAACACTTTAAAGGCAACTAGCATAAGCAAACATTTTTACTGGTAGAGAAGGTTTGTGCGGTCACTTACACCGCTTGCAGTTAATTATCCTGTTTAGCCACTGAATGGGTGCAGGAAGCTCCTTTCTGCTTATGGCAGAAGGCAATCAATGATTACAAGAGGTTTGAAANTTTTCAGGCCTACCACGACAGCCTGTCTTGTTTCCTGCTTGACAGTGCATCGTTCAGTATGCTGCACTTTCTTGGCTCTTGATTTGATCTGGTGCTGTGAACTTTGATTTCACAGCCCACTGCAAATCTTATGATTTTGGCAGGTGTCGTATTAGTGTCAATGAAACATTTTCGCTATTATCTACAAACTTTTTTAGTGGAGACTATTCTGTCTGGATCAAATTAATTCGTATCTTTGCAAGATCAAGAGGAATGAATGCCTTGGTGGTTTCATCTTCCAGACTTTCAGATCTAGCCATGACTGAACAGTTGAAATACACTATAATAGATTTAGGACCTGGGGTTGGCTTATTTCTTTCTCTTCCAGAGGCAACCTATAATGGGTAACAAATCAAGGAGGACATGGCAGGACCAGGGGACTTCAGTTGCTTTGTGGACCCATTAATCCTATGTCTCACCTTTCCATGGTTCTATAGCCACTATACAGATGTTTTACTGGGAGTCTGTACTGTGCAAAGACTATGGGAGGGAAGAGGGAAATGGGAGGTAGAGTGGCAGATAAATCTGTCTCCGATTCTCCTTCATAGCCCCAGTGACCACTGTGTTGTCCCCTCCAGGTCCATTGGGCAAGCTAGTGACTCTAATACCCAAGGTGAGCACTAGCTGCAGCACATGATGGAGATTCCATTTAATTCAATGAACTTAATAGATAATTCCTAACAGAATGGGAAGGGTTTGGGAATCTTGTTAACTTCTTTGGCCCCATCTGGGAGAAACTCTGGTTCAGCACTCCTGAGGAATCAGACAAGTTTTCTGCGGTTGTTTTTGCATAGTGAGTGCACAGGTTTCCTTAAACAAACCCAGGAATGCTTCAGCCTTTAGGTCAATTGTTTTCAAACTCAGATGCCTGCAGTTATGCTTCTCAGTCTGAACCAAGATGCTTGAAAAGAAGTCAGTTATTTTAGTCATATATGTGCTAATCAAAAGTAGACACAGACCCAGAACTGAAAGAATTCTCAAAGAAACTGCAGTGGAAACAAGTCTGGACAATTGATTAATGTGGAAAAGATGACATAGATATTAGAACCATATTTTCATCACACTTACTACTAATTTTTTTATTTTTTAAGCTTCATAAATAGCAGAAGTTTCATCTGAAGGGAATTTTGGATTGAACTATGAACTAAATATCAGCCTTATTTGTTTTCCACATGGTCACATATTCTTTTCACAGCAATTTCAGACATCCGTGCATTTTTTTCATTATACTTTCAGTTTATGACAGAGACATATTTTGTGCAGTGTCTCAGGATATAACTTCATCATTTAGTAATTATTTAGAATTATTTAAAAAATATTAAAAAAACAGATGAGACCCCAACATAGTGGAGAAGAATTATTAAGAGTCTAAAATGAGGGAGAAATGAGCTCACAAACCCGATACTGTCCACTTTACATGATTCACAGATTAGTAAAACATCCCTGTATTCCCTTTCATATGTGAAAAGCTGAGATCACCATTTGAAAGGGTCCATATTTATATCATGAGACTGATGTAAACAAGAAAGTTTTGGGGTCAGTCTTGTTTAATAACTTTATCAATTATCTGGACAAGGAGATTGAGTGCACCCTCACTAAGTTTACAGAAGACACTAACTTGGGCAGAAATGTTGATGTGCTCAAGGGTAGGAAAGCTCTGCAGGAGGATCTGGACAGACTGGATTGATGTGCTGATATCAATTGTGTGAGCTTTAACAAGGTCAAGTGCCAGGTCTTGCACTTGGGTCACAACGACTGCAGGCAGCACTACAGGCTAGGGTAGAGAAGCTGGAAAGCTGCCTAACAGAAAAGGATGGGGGAGTGCTGGTGGACAGCTGGCTGAATATAAGCCAGAAATGAGTCCAGGTGGCCAAGGCGGCCAACATCATCCTGGTCTGTATCAGGAATAGTGTGTCCAGCAGAAGTGGGAAAATGATTGTGCCCATGTACTTAGCGCTGGTGAGGCTACACCTTGAGTACTGTGTTTAGTTTTGGGTACCACAGTGTAAGAGAGACACTGAGGTGCTGGAATGAATCCAGAGAAGAGCAATTAATCTGGTGAGGGCTCCAAAGAACTTGTCTTATGAGAAGTGTCTGAAGGAGCTGGGATTGTTTAGTCTAGAGAAGAGAAGGTTGAAGAGGAGGTTAAAGTGGGACCTTATTCTTGTTCCTGGATGGGCTTCCTGGCTGGACTCTGAACCTGGGCCTGTTCACTGGCCCTGTTAGCAGCCCTGTTTCTGACTCCATGTCAGCAACCAGTGGATGAGCACCATAGGTAATGGCATGGTGTGTGACAGGAACACCTCTAGTCCCTGCTCCCCTATTCTGCAGGAGCAGCTGATAGACACAAGAAAGACAAGTAGCACCATGGCCGTTTATTCAATCCTCCCATACTGTAAGTCTGCCTTGGTCTCCTTCCCTGTCAGCGTAGATAATCCTTGAAGGAAAGTAAACTCTCAGAGATTACTCCTTCCAGATTGCTCCTCCCAAAGGGTGTAGAGGATTAGAAGGGCGTATACTCAGAAACCCTAAAACTCAGGCACTGGTTTTGGTGAATAAATGTAGGTGATCCACTTTTAATATAGCCTTTCCAGTCACTTTGAAAAAGGGCTGATATGTCTTATTCTGCACACAGATGGATTACTAGTTTTGATGTAATGCAGAAACACCCTACTGAGAAAAGTCCAGCCAAAAATACAGTCATGCATTACTGGCCTTCCTATTAATTCACAGAATCACAGAGTCACAGAACATTAGGGGTTTGAAGGGACCTCAAAAGATCTTCTATTCCAATTCCCCTGCCAGAGAAGGATGACTTAGATTAGGTCACGCAGGAATGTGTCCCAGGGGCTCTTGAATGTCTCCAGAGAAGGATACTTCACAGCATCTCTGGGTAGCCTGTTCCAATGTTTGGTCATCCTCACAGTGGAGAAGTTTTTACTTATATTCATGTGGAACCTTCTATACTCCATCCTCCTGACACTCACCCTTCGCAGATTTATAAACATTAATGAAGTAAATTCCATTAGTGAGGTCAATTCCATCAGCCTTCCTTGTTGGGCTGATCTAATCGTGCCCACTAGATTCTTAAATTAGCTTTGTGAATGTAAAAGAAGCTGTACTTGTTTAGAGAGCTTCTTTAATTGGGCTGAGATGCAATTACGTGATGTACAACACTCTCACGTAGAAAGAGTGTGTATATTCATTGGTATGTATATATCTGAAAGCATGCAAAATGAACCCATGAATTTGTCAACTACAAGTAAAATCATGTTACTTATACTGTAGATTACATATAATTAGGATTTAGAAGATAGGCAGATGGAAAAGCAAACAAGCTAGGAACTCAGCTCAGATTGAAATTACTCATTGCTTTCCATCATTTTCACAGCAAGCATCGATTGTCAAGGGCTGCTTTGTTTATTTTTTGAAATACTCACTCAGATGTAGGAATCATTTTAATTAGATTAGATTATGGCAACACACCTCCCTCAGTGTGGTCTTGTCCATGCAGAACCAATTAGTGCATCATTTCACCAGAACTAGTGAGACCAAGAGAAGGGTGTGGATGAGTGAAGAGAGAGAGAAGAGGGAAAGCAGATGTGGTTCAGGGATTTTTTTCCTCTGATTTCCAAAATAATTTCGCACCACCCCAATGCTACTCCTGCTGGTGTAAATTGGAACTCTGCCATAGACTGCAGTGGGATTAGGGCTAGGTCAGTGCATAATCCTTTTGAAATCATATCCTCATTTGTTGCATAAACAAAAGCTCTGTGAATCATTTTTGCTCATTGTGATAGTTTCTGAAACTGAAAGCTCTCAAGAGTGGGAGAGCATCACTGATTTTGAAGCGGGTAACAGAAATTTCAGATAGTTGTCTGTTGGAGTTTCTCCTTCAGATCCTTGGGTTTGTTTTTCCATTTATGTTATGTGGCTTATGTCACATCATGAATGTCTTTCTCTCAGATGACTGAGAGACCACAAGTCCTGTGTTGCGTGACATAGTGAGGACAGAAGACCTCAATAAACCAGAAGAGCGAGCATATGCTGGTGTCTTGGTAAATAGAGACTGTAAGACATGTTCTGTGCCAGAACCCTCTACTGAGCCATTGTCATGCTTGAGAACATGTGACTGTTCTTTTCTCCCAGCTAGAACAGGCTCCCTCACTGGAAGTCAGGGAGGGAGATTTTTCATTGCTTTTGCTTTGCTTTTGTTCTGTGTGAGGGGAACTCAGCTACCTCACAGGGCTGACAATTGAAAAGAACAGCTGAAGAAGCAGAGTCCTGCCTGTAGAGAGATTGTTTATCTGCACGCAGTCTAGGAAACTAATTTATTACAATGGTTCATCCTCTTTATTGGGATGCTCCTTATGACAAGAATATGTGGCAATTATAGGACATCATGTATTATCTGGGGTAGGCAATAGTCTGTCAGCTTCTACCATTCCTTTTCCTGAATGTTCTAGAATTCTGAAGAAAATTCACTTTAAGTGATTGGTCTCTCCATTTTAAGGTACACTGGAATCTGATATGCAGAAACACATTTCAGTCTGAAAATTTCCTCCACNGTTTTATTGATGTTGCTTTGCATATGGACATCTTAATCTTCTCCACAGGTATGTATTAGACTTTTTACCTGGCTTGTGTCTGCCCTGCTAATGTAATTTCTACCTCAAATGGTGGAGTTTGCTTCATGGGTGTGCACTCACTGGAAATTACAAGAGAAACTATAGGACTGACTAGCACAGATTTTTTTTTTTTTTCTCTCCCATAGGGTCATCTAACAATCTTCTCCTATGTTTAGGACAGTTAAGTCCTTGGAGCTGGCCACATGATGCTTCTGGAAGGCACTCAACATGCAGGGTAAGGATCCTGTCTCTAGCAGAAAAAGGGTGGCCCCAATTGTTTTACTGACAGCCACAGGTTGTCAAGAGTTTAATGGAGATGTGGTACAGAAACAAATCAGGCCATCACAATCTGTTTTGTATTGATCCACTTTCAAGCCCTGACAACAAGGGCATGCCGGAGATGGGCAGGGCTGCGTTCATGATGTTCTCAGCNAAAGAACAGCTGAAGAAGCAGAGTCCTGCCTGTAGAGAGATTGTTTATCTGCACGCAGTCTAGGAAACTAATTTATTACAATGGTTCATCCTCTTTATTGGGATGCTCCTTATGACAAGAATATGTGGCAATTATAGGACATCATGTATTATCTGGGGTAGGCAATAGTCTGTCAGCTTCTACCATTCCTTTTCCTGAATGTTCTAGAATTCTGAAGAAAATTCACTTTAAGTGATTGGTCTCTCCATTTTAAGGTACACTGGAATCTGATATGCAGAAACACATTTCAGTCTGAAAATTTCCTCCACAGTCTCTAAGTGATATGATAATTTGATGTCAAGTTAATACATGATATCTCAACACTAAATGACCTTAAGAGTTTGATAGTGTGTGATTCTACTATGTCCTATCTTTGGAGCCCATATGGTAATTGGTGGGTTCCTTCTCTCAGATTTCAAGGACAGAATTGAACTCTCTGTGAAGCAAAATCAAGTCTGCAGAAGTTTAAAAACAATATTTTTGAAATAACATTGACATATGTTAAACAGATAGTGTTTGCTGGTATCTACCACTCTCTGTAGTGAATCATGGATATCAAACAGAAATTACATGGCATATTGTCAGGTCTTTTTCCATGCTGGCATGTCTCCTGTTGCCACATTTTAAAGATGATTTTCTAGGCCTTTGTCCAGTCTGGTGCCTGGATAAAGATGTTGGAGACCTCAATGCTGAGACTTAAAAAAATTGCTGTGTGTATATATATATATANAGGGTCATCTAACAATCTTCTCCTATGTTTAGGACAGTTAAGTCCTTGGAGCTGGCCACATGATGCTTCTGGAAGGCACTCAACATGCAGGGTAAGGATCCTGTCTCTAGCAGAAAAAGGGTGGCCCCAATTGTTTTACTGACAGCCACAGGTTGTCAAGAGTTTAATGGAGATGTGGTACAGAAACAAATCAGGCCATCACAATCTGTTTTGTATTGATCCACTTTCAAGCCCTGACAACAAGGGCATGCCGGAGATGGGCAGGGCTGCGTTCATGATGTTCTCAGCTCTGGGAGCTCTCTGCAGCTCCTGTGTTTATAGATAATCTGCAAATAAGAACTGTGATGTTTGTACGGGGTGATTTGTTCTCTGTTCATGTCATATACTGGAGGCATCCCCAATCCTTCAGACATGATGGTAGATAAAACCCACTGTTTCTCTTCTTTTTTTCTGGATGGTTATGTTTGTGTTTCTGTGAGCACAGCAGAAAGCTTCACACAGATGCTCAGGTACTTATGTCACTAAAAAAGTATTTTGAACACATCCCTCTTTTTTTCTAGGCAAGGAACAGCAGCTTTAAGAAAAGTAATATGAATACATACTTTAAAAAAAAATAGTACAAGTGGGGAAAAAGAAAAAAAAAGTAAGGCAAAAGAAGCAGCATAAAGAAGCAGCAGTACCTGCCTTCCCATGGGACTATTGAATTAATTACCATTTACTCTTAGCAGTTCATTTCCACTCAAAGATTTCTTTTGCTTGCCCTAGGCAGGATATGCACTCCAGCGGAAATTTGTGTGAAAGAGACTAAACCTGTAAACACCACTTCCACCCTAACTGGGGTAGCGTGCATCATTATAAAGCAACTTTAATTATAGGCAACTTAAGAAAGATACCATCACTCCAATAGCAGCTACTGTGCACTGAACAAGATGAAACTCAATCCCTGGCAACCAAAACAAACGGGCTATCACAAGACACTAAGGTTTTGAAACAAGGTGCTTTTACTTAGGAAAGAACTGCCAGAAAATATGATACAAAAAGAGCTTTTTTCCTGGGTCACTCACCAAACCCAAAGGTTTTCAAAGGATCTGGAGACTAATAAGTTCCTAGCTTATTATGTGCGGGTATATTGTGCTTTTTCTTCAGCTCAAAAGCCAGAGGGTCTTATCTCAAAGCTTTAATAGCCAAAATCCCAGAACCAGAAGGAAGTTTGGGCTCAGTTGCACTCTCTTTCTGTTATTTATTAACCCCTGTTGTGAAATTGCTGACTTGTCCTAATGACAGACCGAGGTCCGTGCTGCACCAATTGCTGTATCAGCAGGAGAGGTGTCTCTTCACCCCATGGTTTTATACTGTTATTTGGAATCAAAGAAAATGGACAAAATTATCAAAACTGGGGGACAAAAGGAGAAATAAGATGGATGAGCCATGATATGATCATGTGGGCAGCTAATTGGGCAGGTGAGCATGCAGCAGATGACCACGCACTACAAATCTAATGAGAACAGACAGCTCTGATAGGTCAGCAGTCAGTAGCTGTCCTTGGAAAGAACCACAGGAGACCTTTAGTTTGCCCCAGCTAACTTGTTTCAGTAAAGATGCCACCAGTGCATGCTTGCTCTTCGGAGCATGATGATGCCCACAAAGAGGAAAAGTGAGCAGGAAGCCAGATGAATCTGTTGTCTTTCTGCTGATACTGTATGCCTGTAGAGACTGAAGTGTTTCTGAATAGAGGGAAGTGGTAGTTATACTGCTGTAGTGTTCAGGAGAAGAGAAACAATCAACTGAGAGAAGGGTGTGATGCTGTAAAACGTGCTCATTCTTTGAAGCAGTTCCACCACAGATTAATTTTTCTTTCATATCTAATAACCTACATTTTTATTTCATGTCTTTGCATGCAGATGCAAGTATGTGCATCCTGTGGGACACACAGGGTCGAATTAATCACTGGATCAAATCCATTTCTCAGTGGCATTATCCTAAGAATGATCTTTATTCACAGTATGTAACAGAAACACCAGCTGTATGCCTGTGTTTCAGTAAAAAAGTAAACGAACCCGTATATTGATCACTCTAGAGCTCACTAATTTTAGTTGCCACAATGTGACTGTATACTTAATTGTGGGCCTATTGATTTGATGACAACTGTTCAAATGATTTGTCTGAATATTGAAAGTGAAACCATTTTAGGATACATTTGCTGCTTTTCCATTTCCTGCTTGGATCCAGTTATTATCTCTCCAACATCCACCTCTGCTGGTCACACACCAGTTTCATTTGCTTTAATAGGCTGATAGGAAAGTAACTCTAGATGTACGATTTATCAAGTTGATATTTTCCCTTTAGTAAGTTTCTCTGTTGCATCGCAAATCTGCTACAGCACAGTGGATTTGCCCTTCTTCAATTAGCAATTAAACGTCTCTATATGCACGAGCACTGCAACTCCACCCAATGAGCCAATTGCTCTTTATAGTGAGTCTCTGTGCTGTTAAAACTTGGATAAATCCACTCTGACAGGTTCTGATGCTGGACCAGCCAACTGCATGTACCAGAAGACAGCCAACCAAGTCCTGGGCTGCATCAAGAGAAGCGTGGCTAGCAGGGCAAGGGAGGTGATTCTCCCCCTTTACTCTGCTCTCGTCAGACNCACAATGACATGAGCTGATGTTATCTGTGCAAATGAGACTTCACTGCAGCCCTCAGTTCTTACTGTGATGCCACCGAAACTGCCACCACACCTCTTCTATGGGTAAAACTCAGTAAGGCTTTCCTTTCCAAAATGTAACCCTTTTCAAGATCACAAGTGCTGGACAAATACTTGATTTAAGATTTCATGAGAAACATTATATTGTTTTCAACAACACATATTTATTTCACAGCCTTGTTTTCCAGATACTAGATATAAAATTGCCAGTATTTCTGTCTTCCTATTCTTTAGAGTCGAGGACTCTATTCCTTAGTCCATTTATTTAACTAGGAAGCATCTTACCTCTTCCAGCCCATGCCATTTCTCTGACAGATATGAATCTTGTCCTGACTAGTGCCTTGGGCTTGCTTTTGCTGAATGTTTCTGTGTTTCGTTAACTCTCTATTATGAGTGATCATGAAGCAGAGTGATCATCTAGGTGTGGGGTTATAATGGATAATCCTTGGGATTAATGAACTGATCACAGAAGGTCAAGCAGGTGGGTATGTTCAACTGTTCTTGTGCTTTTGTTGCAGAGAATAATATAAATCATGTAATGTGAATTTCTTGGCCTGGTCCATTACATATATAACTCTTGCCAGTGAACTCCCTAACTTTCTCTAGACTCAGAGCTATTAAAGAGAGGTAAACACATGGTTGTTCAAAGGCTTTCCCCTCCCTCTGTGGTTCTTCCCATGTTGTTCCTAACTGGAGATGAAAAGAAGAGGGCAAAGATTGCTCTGTCCCAACACGCATTCCAGTTAATGAAATAATTATCTTACAATATGGCTTAGTATGGAGTAATTGTAAAAGAAAGCTGCTTGGCAGCGTGCCTTAGGGTGAGCTGCTGCCCTGATATTTCCACCCCTTCCCCCAGGGAGAAGCTCAGCATGAGGGATGAGATTATGAAATACTGCATGTTTTGGAAGTCCCGTCACTTGGGCTTTACACAGGGTTGTGCTAGTGTGTGCTTCTCAGGCCTGTAGTATCTCTCCCAGATTTGCAAAACTTGAGGAGCAGCCAGTGCTCCATCTTCTTCATCAGGTAAAGGTTCATTAAAATGTGTAGCCTATCTCATACACAACATCTCCAAATCCAATACTGTTTTGGCAGTCTAAACAGATGCCAGGGACAGAGATTGAATTATTCCCTTGTACACTTCAAAAATTACTTGTTCCAGAGCAAAGCAGAAAATTGATGGCAGAGCTGTGCAGGGAAGCCTGTGCTAGCCTTGGCAGTACATCATAAGTAACCTCTTGGAACTGACTAATACCTGACAGTCTCCAAGCACAGTAGCATCCAATTGGAAAGAACGGACTAAGAGGCAGCCCAGATGTCACCTGACTACTCAGCAGATGCGTATGCATGTCCTCTCCTTGGTAATGAATGGGCACCTCTGGGTCAGATTTTTGAGTTTTAGGTAGATTTAGTGTGTGTGGGAAGAGTGTCCTGATCTCACTGAAGGTTTCATGAAGGCACATTTATAATGACGAAGAGTGAACTGAGCAGGGACAATTGTGCTGTTAGTTTATGAATTCTGAAAGGTTTATAAACGATAGCATCAGAAGCCTGGCACACTGTTTATCAGATATGCAAATCCTTTGAACAATGATATAAAAGCACAGCATACTAGACAAGTGCTGTATCTCTTGTCCTGAAGAAGCTTGCAGCTGCAAGTTGTGAGAACAATGTTTTGCAACTCCAAGAGAAAGAATTGTCCTTTAGGAATGAAAGACTGTAATTGCAAAAGGAGGAACTACTACTGTAGCCTGATCTATCAGTAACTCAGGCTCCCAAATTTACTCATGTATTTGAAAAATAAAAGTGTCATCTCAGTAAATCTTGACAGGTCTGCAAGAAGACTTGGCCCTGATTGGTCTATTTGTTCAGCTCTACCTCACCGCACAGCTTTGTAAGGGATAAATGGAAAAAAAATAAAAATCACAGAATTGCAGAATTATCAGGGTTAGAAGGGACCTCAAGGATCATCTAGCTCCAATGCCCCTGCCATGGGCAGGGACACTTTCCACTAGAGCAGGTAGCCCAGAGCCACATCCATCCTGGCCTTAAAAGCTTCCAGGGATGGAGCTTCCACCACCTCATTGGGCAACCTGTTCCAGTGTCTCACCACCTTCATGGTGAAGAACTTCTTTCTAACATCTTATCTAAATCTACCCTCCTTTTTCTCGGATCCATTCCCCCCAGCCATATCACTACCCAACATCCTAAAAGTCCCTCACCATCTTTCTTGTAGGCTCCCTTCAGATATTGGAAGGACATCATAAGATCTCCTTGGAGCCTTCTCATCTCCAAACAGAACAACCCCAACTCTTTCAGCTTGTCCTCATAGGAGAGGTGCTCCAGCCCTCTGATCACGCTCATGACCCAATATGTTAAGATGCATGGTGGAGATACATGGTTCAGGGCTTATCTATGCAGAAACTATGTCAGTTCAATTGTTCAAGCACTTTTTGCACCACAACTCCAAATACAATCACTCCTAACTCAGTGCTGCTAAGTAGCTGAAAGTGAAATAGCTATCAAAAGGGAACTAAATTATTTTCACTTCTGGGCTTGTCTGATTTCCATGAGATTCTGCTTGCCCAGTTGGCCTGTCTGTCCAAAAATCTGTCATACCTCTGTCACGCAAGATTTCAATATACTGTCCACTTCTAAAGAACATATCCAAGATGCCTCATTCCTACAGATCACAGGATGTCACGGGTTGGAAGGGACCCAAAGAGATCATCGAGTCCAACTCAGATATTATTAAAAACAATGGAAAAAAACTTAGTTTGCTCAGGGCTTTGACTCCACTATCAGTCTTGTATTCCTTCACCAAATCTTTGTGGAAGAGGCTTTGTCCCCAGCTGGCTGCAGCTGTAGCAGGACCAGGGTGCTGGTCCTCACCCAGCTCCAGCCTGCAGCTGGCCCCATGGTACTGCTGGTCTGCCCAAAGCCCTGAGCACTGGTGGTGCAATCAGGAGGACCTGATTGAGGGGCTGCAGTTACTTAGGTGCTTGCAGGTAGGAGCTGAAGGCTGATAGATGTGTGTCAATGGCAACCTAACCGACAGTTTATTTGCAGCACAAGAAATCCTAATAGATGTCACAATCCAAACACCTTTGTTAAAAAAAAAAAAAAAACAACTAAAAAAAAAAATTCTATCTTTAACAGCAGAAAATCCAGCTGTGAGATATAATTGACCTGTGTGGAATGATGTGGTGGTTTAGAGCTAACACTCTAACCTGGTTCTAAATTACAAACAAGAAATAGGAAAATTCCAGAGACATTGAATAGAAAAAAATAGTAAAAAATAAACAAAATAGGGTATTGGATGCAAAAGAAAAATAACAGATAGGTCTATATAATTTCATTGGATTGTTAATTAGTACTTAGTGTGCTGCACAAACTGTTCTTTCTCCTTTTCACTTCTTCTGTCTGTGATTCTGCTTTGCATAACCCCCTTATCTCTTTCCTGAACTGCTGCTGACATATTGTGTCTGTGAGGTACCGGAGGGGAGGAAGGGAGGTTGCTGGTAGACCCTTTTGGGTTTGTCCAGAGAGGGTCCTTGTGTTGTTTTGTGAATTGTAAATAATTAGGGGTATATATAAATATATTTTTGTACATATACATTGTACTTCATGATTTTAGACTTTAGCTTGCTTGTAAATATTGCTTCATTTTTCTTCCAAACCTTCTGAGCTAGTCTGGTGATTTTATTTTGGGGACAATTTCAACCCACCACAAATGGGAATTAAGGGAGCAGGTCTCTGACCTCCAGCTCAGTGACATGAGCTGGAACCAGGCTGCTTTGTGCTGTGAGGAAATCACTCAGACTGGTGGTTGCAATTCCTTATTAGGAGAGTACACCTTTCTTCAGCACCTGATATAGTTCATGCTGAAAACAAAATACAGCATTAGATAGGTCATTAATCTTATTCAATATGACTGTTCCTGTTCCTCAGCTTTCTGTACATCTGGTCCATTAGTATGATGCAAATCTTATGGTGGTAACTGCAAGGATCAGCATACTAGGTTTAATGGAGCAATAATTTGAAATGAAAAAAAAAATCCCTTTTTTTTGAGGCATATTGAATGCAGTAACAGACATCTGCTGTAGTCCTTTCCTCATGAAAATTTTAGAGGCCAAGTATTGTGTAACAGCTTGAAACTGTACTACTTTTTTTTTTTTAAGAATGAAGCTATTCTTAAGCATTCTGGGTTTTGTTTTTGTTTTGTTTGTTTATTTTATTTTGTTTTAAATGTTATTTATTTATTTTAATTGTTTGATTTGGGTTTGGTTTTGCTTCATTTTGTTTTGTTTACTTTTTAAGTAGTAAAAGATTTCTTTTAATAAAAGCCTGAAGTCATTCTGAGATGAGAAAGTATTAGCTAGTGGAAATTAAAAAAAAAAAAAATCCTTTTGTATGTATGTGTTTCTACAAGGGAAAAAAATTCCATCACTAATAAATAATGATGGATGAGCCTGGAATGAATCAGCACTTTTCTACTGAAGATGTAGGTGGGCTGAAATTTTTGTTTAATGAACCCAGCAATGAAAATATTTGTTTTTTCTACCCTCCAATAGTGACACAATAGCATTCTTTTAGTCTTTCAGGTCATTTGGAAGTGCCAACATGAAAATCAATATTTAACACTGAGTTTGTATAAGAACTTCACATCTTGACTGAGCTCCACTGCCTTCTCTTTCTCCTGACTTGATAAGGGCTACTCAGATGCCATTAACCTTATTGGAAAGTCCCCAAGGAAATGTTCATCTCCATGCAATTGTAATTGCCCCTTTAATAAGCTCTCAGTACAGTAAAAGAGCTGTGTCACTTATTTAGACTTCTAAAGATGATTTAGTTGTAGATACTCATTAATTTCACCCATGCTGTCATCATATCTTTCCAGTCCTATTTGCACACCAGCTGAGGTGCTGTACACAGTGGTCCAGTTCATGAGTGAAATGAGAGAGCTGAGCTGGAGAGAGCCAGTGATTCAGAGCTGCAGGCAGAATCTTAGTGCTGCATCTGCTGACAGCAGAGAGGCCATTTAGCAGGGCTGCTAGGTATTTATGAGCTTGTAATACCCCCAGATGATTGTTCAGGCAGGGTGCTATCTGAATTTTATCAGGTAAGCATGGTGTTCGAGCACAGTGCTGCAGGACAATGAGTAAGCAGCTAAGCTAGACATCTTCCTGGTGTAGCTCCTCTGGTAGTAAGGGACTGGTGCAAGGTGTCTTATAAAAAGAATCTTCTGCTTTTTTCCCCTTCTCTTTCCCAATAGATGCCGAGAAATTTATGCTGTGGTCAAGCATAACCAGCCAAAACAGTGAGGGGCCAATTAATTAATGCAAGATATGATTTTTAAAAATTAATATTGTTTATTAGTTTTGATATTTGGAGTCTTGTCACCTCAACCACTAATTTTAATAATAATCGATTCTTTGCACTGTCATGGAAACAGATGATAACATAGGATCCAGAAATAACTAGCAATAATATATAAGCATTAATTGAAATGGAAGAGAAGGTTCCTGAGGTCAACACACCACTTGTGGTCACTATACTGCTTGCACACTAGATGGACTCAAGGAGCTCCTTTCTGCTTATGGCAGAAGGCAATGGTGATTTACAAGAGGCTTAAGTACTTACTCACAAAATATCTCCTGACTCACAGGGCTGGCTACAGCTTCAGACAGTACCCAAATGCTTTCAGGGAATTCTACTGTCTTGTCAGCTGCTGAGACTTCTGAGACTTCTGATTCTTCCCAGGCTTCACAGGGTGCTGGAGAAAGGAGGTAGACTGGTCCTGATGTCTCTGAATGATCTGTGTGTGTCCAGGACTTCCCGTCTTGACAGGAGACTTTCAGGTGCAGGCAGGATGTCTTGTGATGTGCAGCCTCTGCACAATGTCACGCTGGCTATGCAGGCCGATCACGTGGAGGCATTTAGAGCCTGTTCCTGGTAAAGTCAAGGCAGGCAGTTTCCAGGCAGTTCAGGATACAATGAGGCAGTGAGCAATGGCAGCAGGCTAATTTTCTATTATTCTTAATGTAGTAGGACTTTGAATCCCGAGTCGTGGATCAATACCCATTTTATGAGGGATTTTTTAAGTAAGGAGAATCGGTTCTTGCCCAGAGTGCTTGAAAGTCTTGTTTGTGAGAGCTGACATTACATAGGAGCTGGACGAAGGGCTGGTGTTAGAGGACTGAAAACAGGGGTTAAGAACGTAAGGAAGCAACAAAAGAGCAATTTCTGTTGAAAGCAGGACTCTAGAAACAGGCACAACTGGAGGAGCTACAATGAGCTACATGTTAACCCTCACACATATATTAACCCAAGGACTGGCTGTTACAGGTCCTGAGGGTCCTGAAAACACAGGGAAACATCTGAGACTGGGCTCCTGTGACCAGCTGGAAATGAAAGGTAATGCAAGAAGTTGTCCCCTGAACAGGTTGGTAAAGGGGGGGATGTGTGAGAATGTGGAGCAGATTCATGTCTGTCTTATGCTTTCTGGACAGATTTAATTAATTTGGTTCTTTCTGTGGCTGCCTGTCTGAATTGAGCTGAGTAGTGACTGATGCTTGGGATTTGGCACAACTTCCAGATCTACCATTGCCTCTCCAGAGGCCTTGCAAACCTCTTCCTCAGCCACTCAATCCTCTTACTGCACAGAGTAGGTGGTAGAATAATTTTTAGTCCCAGAAAAGACTTAATCTATCCATATAGCAGGTGAATCTAAGTTTTTGTCTCCAAGTCAACATGGCTGTTGTGTGTGGCCTGAAAAATGAGGGGACTGTCCACTTTTCCTGCTCCAAAGGTGTCAGTGAGCTCTTTTAAAGAGCCTGAGAAATCTAAGCCTATGATGGGTCATCATAGTAGGACCTGTCATAATATGGCCCAAAACCCAAGAGACTGTACCAAAGGTACTACCTTTATACTGGTAGAGCAAAGCCCTCTTAGATCCATAGATGGTACACAGACCCACTTCCTGGCAGGGTCCCAACAATCAACTTACAGTCAGACACTTGCTTCAGGTAATAAACTTGAAGGAGGAAAAATATGTAGCCTACATTGTTGAGTCAATGGGAAATAGTAGGTATATACATTAGACTGTGTGTGAGTGTCAGTGTTTTGGTATTGTGGGAATACACACAACATGTTTTGGACATGATGGATCGCTGTCCAGGGAAACATTATCAAGAGAGTCTGGTTAATTCTGAAAAAAAAAAACCACAGCTCTACACTTAACTGGTGCATAAGTTATATGTTAGCCAAACGGTTCTGTTGTTTCAGGATGCTTAATATAGCAATGGTGACTGAAGTGTCATTCAGTCCTACCATTCTTTTTCTCCCTCCTACCTCAGTCTTACTTGAAGTGGGCATGAACACAAGTGGGAAGGAAAAAGAGTAGAACGAGTAGTAGGAAAGAGTGAAGGCATCTCAAAGCAACCCGAAGATTATTGGACATCTGGGAAGCCAAGGAATGACATGATACACAGACACTGAAGGAGCTCAAAGAGACTGCAGAACGTAAAAGATATCACTGAAAGAAACATAGGGAGACTCAGATGGCAGTCACTGGAGAGGTCACACAGAGACCCAGATGGCTGACAGAGGCAATTCAAGGGCAACTGACATGAAGCCTGGCTAGAAACAATGAAAGATCTGATGTCAGGAAGTGAGGGATGTGAGTGACGCTCACACAGGATTTGAAGAGGATAAAATGCATAGCTGGAGGACAGAGATAGATGGAGTCAATGAAGGATCTCACAAAATGGCAACCAGTCATGGTACGAGAAAAACTGATAAACAACTGAGATTGTTATTTACTTTAATTATTACTAGAGGGAATTAACACAAATAGTTTTCAATAGCTTCTTTCATCAAATAGACTCCCTGTCTTACAGATTTTTAATTGTGGTGGGAAAACATTTGAGTTGGGCAAACCATTTTTTCATTCAAACTTTGAGCAGATTTGACCATTATTTTAATAACATATCATGGAGTGCATATTGAAGACTCTCTTGAATGTATTGATTATTTGCTCAATACATTTCCATGGATCAATTATCTGTACTCAATATTCATGCTCCAGTGCCACCAATGCAAAGATATTTTTGTGAACATTGTAGCTTATTTTTATAAATCTTCAGCTAATGGAACCAGATGATTCTACCATCTTTATCTTCCAGTAAAAAACTGGAAATGCAGGGCATTTCTCCCACTTGTGGAGAACATTTTGAAACAGACGTGTAAAGCAATAGGGAAACAAAAAGACATATTATAGCTCCAAATGCATTGCTTGAAATATTTTGAAATTTGGAAGCCATTATTCAATGCTTAAGCAAATATTTAATATTTTAAATGATATGAAATTTTAAATGTGCTTATGCACATATTTACACAGTGAATTTTGTACTTTCTAGTCAGCGAATGTTAGCAATGATAGAAAGAGCATGAGTCCTGTGCTGGTTTAAGGCTAATTGGAATATTTTAATAGAGAAAATTATGTTAAAGGCTGTNTTATCGGAAAGGCAACCAAAGATGGCAAAAACTGTTTGAGCAAAGGTCAGAATATTGTCCTGTCCATTTGACCAAAATTCTTTAAAACATTTGTTCAAAACTTATTCAAACTAAAAATATCATTCAAATACAGAAATGGAGACTGCAACTGATTTAATTTTGTCACTCAGAAGTGAGCAACTCAGCTTGACATTAAAATAGTCAATTGGATAGAGAAACTGACGGACAAGGTGGATGATGAACATGACAGTAGAGGAAGTTCCATCGAAATTAGATAGCAAAAATTTGAAACCGAATTGGAATACTGTAGTTCAGGCTTCACTGGCATTTACAACTACAGTCTGAACTGTAGATTTAAAAAAGGAATGGATGTGTAAAATAATCCATGGAAAAGGGCATCTCTCAAGCACGTTCTCCCCAGCTACATGAAACTGGCTTTGCTGCTTTCCCACTCTGGGTTGCTTGTTGTCTGCATGCATGGTCTAACTAATATTCTGCCTGAGTAGCCTGCTGCTTGCTTGTGAAACCATTTCCAAAAATGACAGCTGACCTACTTATGTAGCATGGATCTTTACATTAAATGTATATGATGAGTATGTAGATGAAATGCATACTGGATATTTTGTAAAGTAGTACCTAAATATGACATAATTTCATAGAATCATAGGATGGTTTGGGTTGGACGTGACCTTGAAAATCATCTAGTTCCAACACCACTGCCTCGGGTTGGGACACCTTCCACTAGATCAGGTTGCTTAAAGTCCCATCCAGCTTGGTCTTGAACATTTCCAGGGATGAGGCATCCACAACCTCTCTGGGCAATCTGTTCCATTGTCTTACCACCCTCACAGTAAATGATTTCTTTCCAATATTTAAACTCTATATAATCATAGAATCATCCAGGTTGGAAAGGACTTCTGATATCACCAAGTACAGTCATTTTGCCCACACCACCAAATCTGTCACTACACCATGTCCTCAAGCACCAGACCCACATGGCATTTAAATATGTCCAGGTGTGGTGATTCAACCAGTTGCCTGGGCAGCCCATAATCTTTTCCAGTTTAAATCCATTACCCCTTGTCCTGTCATTACATGCCCTGAGAAAAAGTCCTGTGGTGGGTTAGGAACATTCCCCCACACATACTATTGAAATTTACCAGACTAGCTCAAATGATTTGGAAGTCAAATTCACAAGCATATATACATAATATATTTACAAGTATTTACAATTATATACAAATTAGAAATAATACAGAAATCCAAACTCCCTTCCAGACAAGGAAACTGCCCAGAAGGGGCTCAAAGCTACCCTGCCTCTTTCTCCCTCTACTTTCTCAGACAGACAAACAAAACAAGAAGCAAAGCTGACACTGTTTTCTGTTAGCCAAGATTAATGGAAAGGTATTAGAACAGAGTTAAAAGGAAGTGAATAGATCCAGGGACACAGAACAGACTGAAGAGGCCAAAACTGTTTACGTTTTAGCTTTTTAGCCCTCTTAGCAGTAGACTTCATCATTATTTTCTTTTTTTCAACCATTTTTCCTTTTTTCTCTCATTAGAATATTCCAATTATCCTCAAACCAGCAAAAGTCCCTGCACATCTTTCTTGTAGGTCTCCTGTAATTAAGGAAATGTTGCTGAAAGATCTCCCTGGAGCCTTCTCTTCTCCAGACTGAACAACTCTAACTGTCTGAGCCTGTTCTTATAGGGCAGATGCTCCACCTCCCTAATTATCTTTGTGGCCCTTATTTGAGCTTTCTCCAATAGTTTCATGTATTTTGTGTGCTAAGCCCCCCAGAGCTGGTGGAGTCTCATGAGACCAGAACAGAAGAGCAGAATCCACCTCCTTTGGCCTGCTAACCACAATTGTCTTGATGCAGCCCAGGATGAGATTGGTTTTCTGGGATGCAAATGCACATTTCTGGGTCATATTTAGTTTTCCATCCACCAGTACCATCAAATCCATCTCTGCAAGGCTGTTCTTAACCTAGTCATTGCCCAGCTTGTATTTGTGCTTGGGATTGCCCTGACATGCACTTAGCATTTAGCTTCATTGAACTTCATGAGGTACACCCCTTAAGCCTATGAAGGTCCCTCTGGATGGCATCCCTTTCCTCCAGCGTGTCAGCTGCACCACACAGTTTAGTGTCTTCAGCGAACTTGCTCTGAGTGTACTCAATCCCACTGTCTTTGCTCCTGACAAAGGTGTTGAATGGTGCTGGTCTCAATACCAGTCCCTGAAGAATGCCACTTGTTACTGATTTCAAATATCAAGCCATCGACTGCAAGTTTTTGAGTGTGATCATCCAGTCAATTCCTTGTCCAAGCAGTCCATTTGAAAAATCCATGTCTCTGTGATTTAGAGACAAGGATGTCATGCAGAACACTTTCAAATGCTTTGCACAAATCCAGGTAGATGACATCAGTTACACTTCCCTTATTCACCAATGCTGTAACCTTGTCATGGAAGGCCACCAAATTTGTCAGGCACTATTTGCCCTTAGTGAAGCCATGCTGGCTAGTCACCAATCACCTTCTTCTTTTCCATATATAGTTTCCAGGAGGATGTGGTCCATGATCTTGCAGGGAACAGAAGTGAGACTGACTGGCCTGTAGTTTCCTGGGTCTTTCCCCTTTTAAAAATTTGGGGTGATGTCTCCTCTTTTACAGTTAATGGGAACTTCACCAGACTACTGCATCTTCTCAAGTATGATGCATAGTGAGTTAATCACTTCACCCACTGATTCCCTCAGCACACCGCTGGCTTCTACTCAGCCGCTTGTTGATTAGAACCCCAGGTCCCTTTCTGACAGATAGCTTCCTAGCCACACTTCCACAAGCCTGTAATGTCACATGGGGTGGCTGCAGCCCAAGTGCAGCACCTTACACTTTGGCCCATTGATGCAATCTGTCTAAGTCTCTCTGTAGGGCCTCCCTACCCTCATGCAGATCAACACTCCCACCTAACTTGGTGTTGCCTGCGAACTTACTGATGATACACTCTGTGTCCTTAACAAGATCATCAATAAATACACTAAACAGAAGTGATCCCAACACTGAGCCCTGAGGCACACCATTTGTGACCAGCCACCATCTGGATTTAACTCCATTGAATTCCACTCTTTGGGCCGGTCTGTCCAGTCAGTGCTTTATCCAGCAGATGGTATCCTCAATACTGTCATTATCCAGTGTCAATAACTTCTCTGGCACACAGTAGGAAGTTCCGAGACAGGTAAAACTGTCTGTGCAGTAATACTACTGAGGAGATACATGTTTTGATTGTTATGCTAGGTTTTAGATCAGACTAATTCATTAATGTGAAGGTGTCAGATATTGCTCCCATTGTTTGATTTTTTTCTTTATTTTTTTTTCTTTCAGCTCTCAATTTAAAGACCAAAGATTTTATTTATCCAGGATAGTCTACCTCTAATGTTCTCTAGGCTTCCCACCCTTCCTGACCTTATGTATTTTGTCAAATCCTGAAAGATCACAATGGTAAAATGATACAGCCAGAGGCTGTAGCTATCAGTATTACAGACATTGTGATGAGCAACCAACATATGTTGGGATCTATGTGTAGAATGAATACAAGGAAATTCTCTTAAGTATCATAAGCTCCTGGATTTTGCCTTCCTTTATACGACAGGTGATGAGAGTAGTGCAGAACTATTTTATATCCCCAAAACACTGAAGGATGAGAGAACTGAAATTTGTGTATCGTGGAAAAGAGCTTGAGGGTAAAGGTGCTTCAATTAAGTAAAGAAGCAGCAACCAAAATCCAAGAGCTCAATAGAAACTGTTTTTAGGGGAATGAGTTTGTTTCACAGGTCTACCTTAGCATAAGCACATCTCATCTAGCCTGTCAGCCAAATCAGTGGTGTTTCCCTGTGTGAGAGTCATATGTACTGTGTGTCTGCAGCTCTGATGCTTCCTGTTTCTCTGTGCATGGTGAGATTAGATATTTTCTTCTGAGCTTCACAGGTAATTAATTCTCCCTAGGGACCTGTAGAAGAATGAATTTTGCCCTGTAGTTTGATTGCAGGGAACAGAAAAGGCCTAATTCCAGATCACTCTCTGTGGGAGGAAATAGTGTCTTTTCCCTCAGGGGACAACTGGCTCACATCTGTGTTGCACCTTCGAAGCTGCCGAAGTGGGAGAGAAACTGCAGGCTAGGATGTAACTACTAAATGTTATTGAACCTCTTCAGCAAGTTAAAACCCTCACCATATCTGAAGGGTCTACAACGACCTGAAGGGTGGTTGTGGCCAGCAGGAGGTTGCTTTCTTCTCTCAGGCAACCAGCACCAGAACAAGAGGACGCAGTCTCAAGCTGTGCCAGGGGAAGTTTAGGCTTGAGGTGAGGAGAAAGTTCTTCACCGAGAGAGTCATTCCCCACTGGAATGGGCTGCCCAGGGAGGTGGTGGAGTCACCGTCCCTGGAGGTGTTCAAGGCACGTTTGGATGTGGCACTTGGGGCCATGGTCTAGTCTCGAGGTCTGTGGTAATGGGTTGGACTTGATGATCTTTGAGGTCTCTTCCAACCTTGCTTATACTGTGATACTGTGAATCATACAATGGTAAGGTTGGAAGGAGACCTCAAGGATCCTCAAGGATCCTCAAGGTAGTTTCTAGCTACTGATTTAGCCTGGCTTCCAGTCTTGTTAACTGAACTGAGTCCACATGATCTCTCAGATTAAAGTCCTGGGAAGCAGGGGGAATTGGAAGGCTTGGATTATATTTTCCCCAGAGTTACAATAGATTAGTCTGCTCCAAGAACAGTTCCTAGCTTTTCCATGGTGAATATGGTTGATATGAAAGAACAGAGTTTTTATCCCAGATTTATAATTCAAAACTTAAATATAATTTCCCTGTGATTCTGAATTTATATAACTCATAAATGTGCTCAATATAGTGTTCCTGACAATATTGGACATATGTGAATATATTCAAATATCTAACCCCCCTAAAAAAGTTATACTAAAGACAATTTAAATGTGATAGTGGTGAAAAGGCATCAGAACTACATGGACTGGTGTTCAAAGGTACATATATGCTTTTTAAGAAATAAAAATTATTGAGTTGAGATACTGACACTCTCAAACATAAGAGTAAAAAAACCCCAAAGTCTTACTTGTGAGTTTTTTTAAAGTTTGGATTGTTTATCCTTTTAGTTAATGATACAAGTGACCAATATGTTTCCTGGGTGACAGAGTAGTTCACATATTCATGGGGTTTATTCCTACTCGTGTGCAAGGGTCTAAGTTTCCCTTTCCATCTCTGAAGGAGCTTCCAGCTTGGTGAAGCACTTGGGCCTGTAAGTTAGGTATTTAAGTTGAACTTGATTTCAGTGGAGTTTGAAAACATGATAAATTCTGATGAACTGAGGACTCTGGAGAAGTGACTTTATAGGTGACAGAATGAATACTGAGGTAACACAGTGGCAGGAAAAAGATCACTGCCAATAGCTGTATAACAACGAGGATGTGCACAGCTGTATTCATGTCAGGCAACACAATGAGAAGCTAAATGAGGTATCAAATGTGTATTGGCCTCACCTGAATTTACATCCTGCAGAAGCATGTTGATGAAGAGTAGTACATTTTGCCATAACTTTAAAAGCTGTTTGCTGTCACGCATTCACTGTCTGCTCAGTGGCTTCAGCAAGTAGCTTTGCTCTAGACAACTAATAAAAATAATTTATTAAAGTTCAACAAGCCACTTTTCAACACTTAGAAGTTAGCACAGTTAGAGAAAACTACTACTAATTAAATTATCTTAGTGAGCATTTTGGGGGTTGGTTTTTTTTTTAATTATATTTTTTTCTGTTGCTTTCTGCTGAGACATTTTTCCCCAGTGTGCACTTTTCATCACATTGTCCAGGCCATTTAAAATGAACAGGCAATGGACTTCCCACAATTCCCTCAGGAAGTTATTCCACAGTCTAACAGATCTGACCCATCCATTTTTTTCAAGTTAACACTGAGCCAATATTTTCTTCTTGGTGCCTCAGCCCAGTGCTGCTGGCTGTGCCCTACACCAAATGGTGTTTTATGCTCTGAAAATCAGTTTTATTAGCTTCGATCTTTATCATTTAGCCATACCAAACATATTTAATTCCTTCATGAGTTGCCTTCGGTTCTTTCAGATGTTTGACTTCACTTCACTGACTTCTCTCTTGAACTGTGTTCCTTAAGTCATTCCCTGTTTTTAAACTTCCTTTCACCTTAAGTGCTGCTAACATCCATTACAGCGTATCTGAGCTATAGCATAGCTTGTGATCACTCCTTAAAGACAACAGGTGTCCTTTCTCTGCTGGCTGTATCTGTATTATTGAGTATTGTGATAAAGGTGAAAGGCACTGTGATCTGCAGGGCCTAATGTACAATTACTTAGCCAAGATCTATGCTGCTCCTAGCATAGACTGTTACTAACATCTTCCACATTACAAAGACACATTTATTTCCCTTCTTCTTTCTGCACCATGAACTTGAGTCACAAGCACACCATTCTTCTCTTTTCCCATGCCATAAGTATTTAAATGTCTTAGTTACCTGCCTTTTCTCCCATAAACTGGTGAGAAAACCCTAGATAGCTTTGCTTTTGTACAACCATAAGCAGTGCTATCTCTGAAAATGACTGACAGGTTTCTAATAAGAAGGACTGTGTTGGCCAAGCCTGAAGGTCCAGTTCACAAAGCAACCATTTTCTGAAGATGATCTAAACTGTCCTAGTCTCCAATCTTCTGAAGTGCAGCTCCTGTGGATGGCTGCCCAGCACGGACTTTGCATTGCTCTGGGTTTGGAAATAATATCAGAGATTAAGAAACTCTTCAGCTTCATATATGAAAACAGCTGCCTTAATTTATGCCTCATAATTGCAATTGTCAGTCCTTAGGACAAAAAATGTTCATTTGCATCTTCAGTACACCTATCATCCATTGAAGGTGGCCATATCTGGAGAGGCAGAAGTGCTGATTCCAAGCAAGAATGTCTGTGCTTCTTAAAAGCTCTAGGGTAAGTCCACTGCCAGGCTATCTCGGCAACAGAGATCTCAGAGGCTTTCATGTTTAGACTGCGACTAACCAGGGGTGTTGAAGGCAAACATTGAAGGCCATAGTTGGAGACCACAGATTTTTCTCTGTTCCTTGGTGTATTTGGTGCAAAGCTGCACAAATACTTGTGCTAGGATGGTGCAAGGAGTGGTGCAGATTGAAAAGTCCACAGCTAGAGAGGGCCTCTAGAGGGGTGGGAAATAATGGTCCTTCTGCTGGAGTGTAGACACTGAAAAGTGGCAGTTTGTGGGTGAAGTTTCATGGGTCTCTAATGTAACTCCTCCTCCTCTTCCTTGTTTATATTTTGGCACTTCTTAGGAGATGCTTAGTATTTTTCATAAGCAGAAAAAGTCTATCCAGTGATCAAAATCCTGACTCTGAAGCTGCTGTAGAGCTCTGCAGCCTTGCTGCCACCCAGGCAGAGCAGGAGCTGGAAGCAGTGAGTGTAGATGCATACCTGGCATCTCTCTATGGGCAGGTGAGGGATGGAAGGCACCTGCCAGGATCATAGAATCATAGAGTGGTAAGGTTGGAAGGAGACCTCAAGGATCATCTAGTTCCACCCCCCTGCCATAGGCAGGGACACCTCCCACTAGCACAGGTCACTCAAGGCCTCGTCCAACCTGGCCTTGAACACCTCCAGGGAGGGAGCAGCCACAACCTCCCTGGGCAACCTGGTCCAGTGCCTCACCACCCTCACTGCAAAGAACTTCTTCCTAACATCTAGTCTAAATCGCCCCTCTGCCAGTTTAAACCCATTGCCCTTTGTCCTGTCATTGCAAGATCTTATAAATAGTTCCTCCCCAGCCTTCCTGTAGGCCCCCTTCAGATACTGGAAGGCTACTTATTTAAAGGCAGTGTGTAGGGGAGGGGTAATTAGGTACTGCGAGACGATATTATAAAAATATTAATATATAATTTATTAACATTAAATAATTGGAACTCGCACCACCCCCTACCACCATTTAATAATAACAATAGTAACAGGCTCTTTGCAACGTTATGGAAACAATATACAGGTTATAACAGGATCTGGAAATAACTATTAAATATATAGTTTAACAGAACTCGAACCAAACTGGAAAAGAGAAGGTTTGTGGTCAATATACCACCTGCGGCCAGTACGCCGCTTGTTCACTAGATGGACCCGAGAAGCAGCTTTCTGCTTATGGCAGAAGGCAATCAATGATTACAAGAGGCTTGAAGTATTTACTCACAAAAATATTACAGGAAAACAATACCCTAAGCACGTGGTGGGGTTTCCCGTGTTGCCGGGCCGAAAGCTGCCGGAGGCTTTAAAGTTTCTCCAGGCTCCTGAGCACTGGAGAAGAGAGACGATCTCTGACCTGATTCTGGCTGTCTTTGGAAGCAGGCTCTTACAGGCAGGACGTCTCACGGCATCACGCTGGCGAATGCGTGGAGGCAGCAGGCAGGATGCAAGCAGGCACCTGTAATGGCGGAAGGCACGCACCCCGTGTTCCCTGCTCCTTTTATTAACACAGCCCAAAGATCAATTGGACCTTTGGACACAAGATAGCCAATCAAATGGCAGTTAGCCAAGATTTGGCCATATTGGGTGAAGCCATAGGCTTGCTTTATCCTTTTTTGGGCAGATCACGGGCCCTGCATAAGGCAGTCGTGTGCCCCCTATTTACCACAGGTGATGGACAGACCCTGGACCCCAGACTTAGTGGCGCCAGGTCCTTTGTCCCTTTTCCCGCGGTTGCTCTCTCCCCAAAACAGAAGGAGAGAGCAGAAAAACATGTCTGCATAAGCCAGGACATGTACAAGCCCAAGAGGCCTGTTTAGGCCTACCACGACAGAGTGTAGCAATGGTGGTGTTTTTGTGCAACATGATCATGAGCGCAAAAGAAGAAAGGAAGCAGGTTATTTAATGATAACATTTTTTTGTTGTAAGAGGCCAATGCTTAAATGAGCTCAAAATTTAAGCCTTGGATGTGGTCCTAGAGGTGCAGTGGAGAATCAGAAAGTGGGAAACATGAAGTGCCATTAATTGGACTTTTCACTGTCCAAGCAAGAGGTACTATTCCATTTCTAGAGCTTCCCAGATACTCAATGCATCTAAGGCAGTATGTTTCTACAGCTGTAATGTCTGACACAAGAGACAATCAGAGTCTCTTACAGCTAAATAAAGCATTTTCTCTCCATCAGCAGTATCAGTTTGCAGGTCCTAGCCAGCTTCATGGTTACGGGTGCTCTTGTAGCTGGGATCCACCAGTTTCACCAGGGCACTGCAGTAGGACTCACTGCACAGGCATAATTGTCCTACTCCTTTCCTCCAGGCTGTTGTATTAACTACCCTTCCAATGCTTTGATTCTGCTTTTCCTCAAATGTCCTTTCAACAGGCATCCCAAAGGGCTGAAACAGTTCAGCAGGTCAGTACAATAGCAGGGAAAATAAAGGGCCTCATTGGTGTCCAGATCCCCTGGCATGTGGTAATGCAATTACCAGCTGATCAAACAGCTGTACATCATGGAGGACAAGAAGCAAAGGAGGCAGCAGGCATATTGTCACCAGCCTCTTGTTGCAGCTTCTGACTGGCCCTCCCCATGACAAAGGCAGAATTATCAGGGCTAGGGAGGGTGTGAGTGTCCCTGTCTTTGGACATTCGGCCTTGCCCTTTGCAATTTTCACTGAAACCTTTTCTCGACCTTTCCCTTTGTGGATGTGTCAGAGGGGCAGACTGGGCAGTAAGTGAAACAGAAAGCAGGAAGAACATCTCCTTTGCCCTCTGCTACAGCCACGGTTGGGAAAGCCCACTAGCAGAGGGGATCAGAGGGTGTCCATCAAAACAAGACAGGCTACAGGGAGTCTCTGGAACAAAGGTGATGGCATCAAGGGTCATCATTTAGTAGTATAAAACATGAAGCACTGAAAGACACGGGGAGACATGTTATGCATTGTTTGTGTCCTTGCTGCATGATGGCCTCTCTGAGGGACAGCTTGTTTAAATTAGTGATGGTCTCACTGACAAGGCTTGGAATAGCACAGCACTGTAATAGATCTCCAATTCTCTAAAAACACTTGGCAGATGGAGCACAGGGACACTTTGGCTGGGGAGGAAAATTCCTTGTGTCTGGATGAACAGGGAGGTGAGAGTAGAGATGGGACAGGAGCCAGAGCCAAGGCTTGGGTCCCTGCTGCTGACACTCAGGCTAACTCACTCCTCATCACGTGGGTAGGGACAACTTGCCCCCTGAGCTGCAAGCAATAAGGGAAAGGGTGAATGGATTTAGGGGACAGAGGGGATAAAATGCCTGTGAAAGCTAGAAAATTTGTTTGGTTGTAAATGTGATGCAAGGGCAAAGCAATTCTGCTGGAGAAGCAATTGTGTACTATCTTTAGAGGGAAATGTTGAGCGGAAGTGCCTAAAGCAGAGTGGTGTCGTTCAAGCATTTGAACCTAAGATAAAAAGATAGGGTTTCCTCAGCACCTTCAGTATGCCCTTGTTCAGCACTTCCTTATATTTGCTGTAGGAAATACCTCCAATATCTCAAATAGTGAGGTTATCTGACTGCAAATACTTCAGTCATCCAAGTAACTTGCACCAGGGCAGAAAATAGTTCGTTTAAGTAACATTGGTCCCTCAGTCCCCAAGGGTCTGGATTTGGTTTGATGACACATTCAGTCCTGTGCACCTTTGCATTACTTACCACTTACCACAGGGATTCATTGAAACTCCTGCTCTGCTCACTTCCTTTCCATGTTGTGAAGTTTTAATGAGTCTGCTTTTAGGAGACACCTAACCAACACTGCTTTTGAGTGGTTTCCACCTTTGGTCTTATCACACAGCCCTTAAAATACTGCCTCTTTGTTCCAAAACTTTACTGCCGGGACAAAAAGGCATCAGGAGCACAGTGGCACCCAAGAGGCTCAAAAAGCTGCATCTTTAACAAAGTGTTTTAGGATGCACAGATAGCTTTACTCTGTAGCTGGTTGTTGAACACAGACTTGGAGCGTAAAGTCTTTGCAAGCCAAAGACATCAGCCAGAGGAGAAAACACAAATGGTGATTGTGCACAGCCCAGCTCTCGCAGGGAAACAGCTCACTGCAGTGTCTGGGATAACTGATGCAGTGATGGCCACACACTTTGGTGCAGAGCTCTGGTGAGGGATAAGCAGTGTTGACAGATGCCATTGTGTAAGGAATGTCTCCATTTGTTGTGTCTCAGACTTGGATTGAAAATTCCTCTCTTCTCTTCAAACATGGGTCTAAAATACCAACCAGATTTGGGAAGATAGCTACTTTATTCTGATAAATATTGCCCCAGGATAGTGCTAATTTTGGCATTAGAAGTATCCTAGTAATTCTAATAACAGAATCCTGCTCAGAGTACTTTGCAGCAAGAAAAAATGTGATGTCTAGCTGTTACAAATGTATACAAAATGTAAAAAGTGTACCACATCCAATAGAAAAAAAAAAAAGGAGACTATTTCTAGTCTACGAACAAATTGAGAACAAAGTACTTATAAAATAAAAATAATGATTGCACTGTGCTGTTAAATTTCTGCCTTTTATTTCATAAACAAAATGCACTGAGCAGTAACAGTTTACAGTTTAGGAAGGATACAGCTATCCCCTGTGCTGACAACCACTTATGCTCTATTTAACAAGTGGAATTTAAGTGGTGCAAAAAGTACACTTGGCCAGGAATTGTTCCCTGAAAGCCTTTGCAAAGGAAAACACATTTACTGGCAAAATATGGTTTTCAGTAGGACAGATCATAGTATTCCACAGTCATAGATTTTCTCCTGTTCTGTAATTAGACATCAAAGGAAAATCTGTTATCTAAATTAAAAGATACTAATTGAGATCCTTTGAAACAAGCAGCATGCTGTGTATAAATAATTAGTAAGTTATTTGTTTGTTTGTTTGTTTCAATCCTATGAATCTACTGGTAAAAGTCATTGTTAAACATGCAGTCTGATGTTGGAAAGACTCCTATTAATTTTCACAGGCTTTGGGATAGATTCCAGCACTTAACAGGTTGTGCAGATGAAATAACACCCATGATTTACATTACTTCTATTTGTCCACAGCTAGACCAGACAGGTTGTGTTTATTATTACAGAATCACAGAATGGTAGGGATTGGAAGGGACCTCTGCAGATCATCTAGTCCAATCTCCCTGCTAAAGCAAGTTCACCAAGAGCAGGTTGTGCAGGATCTGCGGGCTTTGAACTTCTCCAGAGAAGGAGACTCCACAACCTCTCTGGCCAGACTGTTCCAGTGATCTGTCACCCTCAAAGTGAAGAAGTTTTTCCTTATGTTCAGATGGAACTTCCTGTGTTCCAATTTGTGCCCATTGCCCTTACCCTGTTGCTGGGCACCACTAAAAAGAGTCTGGCCTTATCCTCTTGACATCCACCCTTTAGATACTTATAAACATTGACAAAATTCCCTCTCAGTCTTCTCCAAGCTAAACCTCGGGTGTCTCAGTCTTTCCTTGTAAAACTGTAGTCCCCTCAACATCTTCATAGCCCTCCATCCACTATTGGTTCTATCCAATAGTTCCTTGTCTCTCTTGAACTGAGGAGCCCATAACTTGACACAATACTCATATGTGGTCTGACCAGGTCAGAGCAGAAGGGTAGGACAACCTCCTCTCTCCACCTGCTGGTCACACTGTTCTTAATGCCTTTCTTGATCACTAAAGCACACTACCAGCTCATGGTTAGCTTGTTATCCACCAGCACTCTCACATGCTTCTCTGCAAAGCTGAATTTCAGCAAGTCAGCCCCTAATTTGTACTGATGCATGGGATTATTCCTTCCCAGGTGCACTTGCCCTCATTGAACTTCATTATGTTCCTCTCCATCCAGTTCTCTAGGCTGTCCAGATGAATGGCAACACAGCCTGTCAAACGCTCCTCTCAGTTTTGTATAACAAGCAAACATGCTGGAGGTGCACTCTATCTCTTCATCCAGGTAATTGGTGAATATGTGGAACAAGACTGGACCCAGAACTGACCCCTGGGGAACACTATTAGCTACAGGCTTTCAAAAGAATTCTGATCACAACCCTCTGAGCTCTGTTGTTCAGCCATTTCTCAATCCACCTCACTGTCCGCTCACCTAACCTGCACTTCCTAAGTGCACCTATGAGGATGTTATGGGACCATATCAAAAGCCTTGCTGAAGTTGAGGTAGTTCGCTGCTCTTGCCTCATCTACCCAGCCAGTTGTGCCATCATAAAAGGCTGTCAAATTGATTGAGCATGGTTTTCCCTTGCTGAATCCATGCCAACCACTCCAAATAAACTTCTTTTCCTGCAAGTGCTTAGAAACAACATCCAATGAACTGTTCCATTACCTTTCCAGGGCTGGAAATGAGGCTGACTGTTCTGTAGTTTCTTAGGTCCTCCATTTTGCCTGTTTTGAAGATTGAAGTAACATTGGATTTCCACTCTTCAAGTATCTCTTCTGTTCTCCAAGACCTTTCAAAGATGATGGATTAGCAATAACATATTTTTGCTTTATATGTGGTAACTGATGAAAAAAAGAAAAAAAAAAGAATGAAAAACTAGTGGCCTTTACTATGCAGGAAATCAGAGCAGCTTGTGGTCTGTGCATGTATAGACCAGTATAGGGTAGACACACAGGGTAAGAAGTCTGGGACACCCTTGTCACAGAAGAGATGCTAGTTAGACCTAGAGGCATATGACACATGATCTCCTGCTTATTCCCCACCTTTGCAATATATCATCCTGAATCAGGGACTAGTGACCAATTTGTTAACTTATATTGCCTCCAGCATACTTGAGAGACTGAGAAACCTGGAGCTGTTTAGTCTGGAGAAGAGAAGACTGAGAGGAGATCTGATCAATGTATACAAATATCTGAGGGTTGGGCGACAAGTGGATGCGGTCAATCTCTTTTCACTGTTCAGCAGCAATAAGACAAGGAGCAATGGCTGCAAATTGGAACATAGAAGGTTTCACCTCAACATGAGGAGAAATTTCTTTAAAGCAAGAGTGACAGAGCACTAGAACAGGCTGCCCAGAGAGGTTGTAGAGTCTCCTTCTCTGGAGCCTTTCAAAACCCACTGTAGTGGCAGTAGTATGGGTGGAATTTATTTTTCAAATTAATACAATTTATTAATTTTGATATTACTATATTTAATCTCACCACATTACATGTTTTTAATCAGGCTCTAGAACGCTCAAGAAATAACTAGCAATAATGTAACAAACATTAAACTATTAGAACTGGAAAGAGATCCTTGCAGACATTATACCTCTTCCCCACTAGAGGGACTCGAGAAGCTTCTTTCTGCTTAAGGCAGGATGCACGTGGATTCAGTTAGAGAATTTCTTACAAAGAGGCTTCT